>CAJRST010012224.1:3960768-4184022 GCA_907169785.1 Menidia menidia | reverse complement strand
TTTTGATGCCCCCCCAAGATTTGACCAACCACAGCAGCGTTTTGATGGCCCTCCGCGGTTCAATCAGCCACAGCAGCGTTTTGATGCCCCCCCGAGATTTGACCAGCCACGCCCGCGCTTTGATGGTCCGCCTAGATTTG
This sequence comes from Menidia menidia, assembly GCA_907169785.1. Classification (NCBI taxonomy): domain Eukaryota; kingdom Metazoa; phylum Chordata; class Actinopteri; order Atheriniformes; family Atherinopsidae; genus Menidia; species Menidia menidia. Next base: position 4,183,882 of record CAJRST010012224.1, on the reverse strand, counting down.
ACCAACCAAGGTCACGCTTTGATGCCCCCCCGAGATTTGATCAGCCACGCCAGCGCTTTGATGCACCCCCAAGATTTGACCAACCTCGAATAGGTCAGCAGCCTAGGTTTGAGTCTTCTAGGCCCCCTGGTCCTTCACCTGGTATTGAGTCTCAACCAGTACCTCAGCAAATACGGCAGCAAAGTCCTCAACCTAAGCCAGAGCCAGTCACACAGCAACCTGCTGGTATGGATTCCAAGACTCCAGAAAAAATATCTAAACAGCTTCACCCTGTTAAAGAAAGAAATGACCCTAAACACGGAAAGACCAAAAATTACGATATGACAGATGATAGTTTGCTTGGAAGTGAGGGCTTCTTTGTTCCAAATGATCCAATTCCTCAGACATTACCAAGTAATTCTGATCCCAAAGAGACTGGCAAGAATGCTTCTGAAGATGTTGAGAAACCTTTACCAGTTAAAAGTAATCCTCCTGTAACTACTGCTTCTGATGTTACAAAAAGTCAGACGCCAACCTCCCACAAACCAGATGGACTGTTGACAAACAGCAAACAACCACAAATTCAGAAGCTTCCTGGAATCCAACCACAAGTTTCTGGTCAAATACAGTCAAGGCCAGAAGCTCCAAAGCCTCCACTTGGTAGGGGACGAGGCCACCCCCCATTACGTGGTCGTGGACGTGGACAAATGGGTCCCGGGGAGTTTGGGGGACCAAAAACTGTACCAACTGGGGATAAGATGGAAGAAACTCCATATGATTATGTGCCACCTGAAAGGAAGAGGAGGATTTCAGAACAGCAAGAGGACTATCACTGGCAAGATCCTTCATATGAAGAGTTCGGTGGTGATGAATCAGAAGATCCTCCTGAAGAAACATGGATGCCAGAAGAACATTACTTTCAAAATGAGGAGTATTTTGAAGAGCCCGTAGGACCCCACATGGGTAGAGGTGGCCCCTCAATGATGAGAGGAGGGCCCCCAATAGGAAGAGCTGGTCTGCCTATGGGCAGAGGGCGGCCCCCAATGGGAAGAGGTCTACCTATGGGCAGAGGAGGGCCACCCATGGGTAGAGGGGGTCCACCAATGGGGCGAGGAGGACCACCAATGGGTCGAGGTGGTCCACCAATGGCCAGAGGAGGACCACCCATGGGGAGAGGAGGTCCACCTATGGGCAGAGGAGGACCACCCATGGGGAGAGGAGGCCCAGTAATGGGTCGAGGAGAGTCATTGGACAGGCACTGGGAAGGTGCTGAGTGTGCTGAAGAAGGGGACCCTTATTGGGGAGAATGGAGACCTCCAATGAGAGGAATGAGACCTCCATTCCCACCCGGCCGGGGCCGCCCCCCACGTGGGCACCCTAGTTTCATGCCGCCAGGTCGAGGCCGACCACCTCACCTAGCACATGGACCAATGGATCATGAGACAGTAGGGCATGAAATGGACCCTGATGACGGCAATATGGATCCATCAATGCACCCAATGTACCGTGCACATGACCCCTATGGACACCCAATGCATCCAGATGCAGGAAGAGGCAGGCGTCGTGTGCCACCGCCACCACCTCAGGAAATGATAGATCCTATTGAAGAATCTTCATATGATGAAGAAAGAGAGCAAGAATTAGATTGGCATCCACCCCCTTGCAGAGGTCCTCCACCTCCTCCACATGAGATAATGGATAGGGGAGGAATGAGGAGACGACCTATGGGTCGTGGAATGGGCAGAGGCATGTGGCGGCCAGGTCCAACACATGAGGAATATGAACAGGGCTTTAATGAGGGATATGCTGTGGATTATGATCATGGAGAAGATGGTTATCGCTGGCGGTCAGCACAGGGCTGTCCTCCTGACGACTACAACCAAGATTCTAAGGGCTATGAGTCAGAGTGGAACAGAGAGCGCGCTCCCCTTGAGAGGGACTATCCTCCCCGCATGCCACCACCAGAGCACTTCAGAGATGGACGTTGGCAAGAGGAAAGTGAGAGAGGTCACCCCTATTCATATGATGGACACGGCAGGGGAAGAGGAGAACTTAGAATTCGTGAATACAGAGATGAACCACCATACAGACAGGAGGAGCCATCACATCTACCCCCATCAGACTGGGATAGGCCCTCTAGGCTCCCTCCACTATCAGAGAGAGGATATCCTGACTATCCAGACCGTAGACCCCATTATGAGGAGCATAGAGAGGAGCCTTCTATGGCTATACCTCCACCTCGACCCTCTGCCTCACATGCCACAGACATCCCAGACAGCTCGGCTGAACCAGCAGCCCAAGGAACAACTGGAGCAAATGTACTTGCGCTCTCCCAACGTCAGCATGAGATTATTTTAAAAGCTGCTCAAGAGCTTAAACAAATAAGGTAACTTTCAATCTTTGATAATGAATTTTCTTTTGTACAATAACAGTGCTGTTTAATCTCTATCTTCAGAATTTTATAAAATGGTTTACTGTATAAAGGTTTTCCCATTTATATGTCCCGTTTTCATCATAGTAGTTGTTGTCCCTTCATATTACTCATGTGTTACATACTTTGTGTTTAAGAGTATTTATGAGACAATTTTCTTGGATTTGACGTGCCTTATTTTGATTCCACAGGGAACTACAGGTGGCTAAGACTCCGAGTACCGATCCACAGCATGCACCCAACGAGGCTCTGGCAGAGCTACCCGCAGGACTTCTTGGTTTGGAGATCCCACCAGATGTCAGGAATGTTCTGAAGGTACTAACATTTATTTGTGTTATTGGCAAGAGGGCATTATTGGAAAAAATAACTAATCAACTGTCACTTTCCAAAAGAACCTTACCTTTCAGTTTGTTAATATCAAATCTCATGCACAGGGTATGACAGCAGCACAGATGGGTGTCACTGAGCCAGCGTCTTGGGAAACTAAATCTCTGGGTGTAGATTATCAGCCCTCACTCCACACTGCACCCTTACCTCCAGTGATTCCTAAAACTGTAGATTATGGACACGGGCATGGTATGAGCAGCAAATACAGATGCATTTCTTTTAACTATTATAAAATCGCTTTTATTGGGTGCTGACTGGAACTTTATGTTTTAGAGCCTGGAGCCACTGTTGAACGCATTTCTTATGGGGAAAGAATAGTGCTGAGACCTGATCCAGTGCCATCAGACAGAGGCTATGAGAAAGGTTGGTTTCAGTCTGTAAAGCATATCTTTTCATGATAATGTTTTTATATTTAACTTTTTCTAGACGTGTAAATTCAATACATTTGATTCTCCTAGAACCACTTGGTCTCAGAGACCCTTACACTAGAGACCCATACTATGACAGACGACCGGAGCCATATATGGAACGTCGTGACTACAGCAGAGAGCGGGAATTGTACAGAGAAAAACCTCCTGAATACGAAAGAGAAAGATTTGAGAGGGATCGCTATCTTGCACGGGAGAGAGATGACAGGTAAAACACTTGTTCATTTTATATCCATTTTTATAATCTATTTCAAAGAGCTCCTCTTCTATACTTTTGTAATTTTTTTGTTTGTTTTTGATTCAAGCACTCATGTCTTGGTTGAAGAAAGGTATTTTATCACATTGTTTCAGACATTGGGGTTATTTTAAGTGTACCGAGTTGAATCAGACATTGTGGTGAGGAAATGAAATGTATGGGTACCCTGTGTGCAGGTCTCCTCTGGCTCCAGCTCTGCGCTCGAGTTACAGAGACAGGGATGTTCGGGACAGGGAACGAAGTGGCAGTCGTGATCCAGATGACCACTATGGGAGGCCTGGCTACGACAGACCTCCATATGAGCGTGCTGGAATTGACCGCATTGGACATGAGCGCTACAGCTCACCCTACAGTACGTTGACACACAGTCATCACAATCATCTTCTTCAGTCTTTTTAAGTCAGATGTAAAAGAACTCTGACAATAAGGATGTTTGTAAAAAATACAGCAAGTAAATGGACCGCTAAACCTTCTACACAGATTTGGAATTCTGAGATTTTTTTTGTAACATTGTGCAGTGGACAGAAGAGGTTATCCAGATGAGAGAGTGCCTCCCGCCGCAGCAACGCTCCCACCTCCACCACCCCCACCGCCTCCAAGAGTTGAGAAGAAGCCAGAAATCAAGAACATTGACGATATCCTTAAACCACCTGGCAGATTATCCCGGCCTGAGAGGGTACTGATTTCTGCTCCCACGTTCATTCATGTTGGCATTTGATACTGAGAACTCAAGTTCTGTATTTTAACAGATTGTCATCATAATGAGAGGCCTCCCAGGAAGTGGAAAAAGTCATGTTGCTAAACTCATACGGGTGAGTAAAATCACACATCTTACCGTTGACGATTCCTTTAAAAAATACAGCAGACATCCTACCCAGTAATGCAAACTTTCTTTTTAATGAGGCATACAAATTAAAAAAAGTAACATTCTCTTCTTTCTTTCTTTTTTTTCTTTTTCCCCTCCCCCACTTTTGAAATTCTTAGGACAAAGAGGTGGAATGTGGTGGTGCACCTCCCAGAGTTCTTGTTTTGGATGATTATTTCATGACAGAGGTTGAAAAAGTTGAGAAAGATCCAGACACTGGGAGAAGAGTTAAAACCAAGGTAATTTTAGATGTAGATAAGATCACAGATAAAAAAAAAAACAATGTTTACTGTTTAACATCAGCTGTCATGTGGTTAACACTTGTTTTACAGGTCCTGGAGTATGAGTATGAGCCAGAGATGGAGGATACCTACAGGAGCAGCATGCTTAAAACCTTCAAGAAAACTTTAGATGACGGCTTCTTCCCCTTCATCATTTTAGACACCATTAACGACAGAGTTAAACATTTTGATCAATTCTGGAGTGCAGCCAAAACTAAAGGTTTTGAGGTGAGTTAAGTTCATGACCGAATCCATAAAATAAAAAAACAGCGTTTACCATAAATTTAAAGGTGTTTTTTTGCTACTTGCTTCAAGGTGTATGTGGCTGAAATCACGGCAGACACTCAGAGTTGTGCTAAGAGGAACGTCCATGGGCGCACACTTAAGGATATATTGAAGGTTTAACTCACCAGATATGAATGTTGAGAGAGATGAATGTTTCTGATCGCTTTTCACCATATTCAGTGCATGCTTACCTTTGGAGTATTCTGCACACAGATGTCCAACCAATGGGAGTCCTCGCCACGTCATATGGTGCGCCTGGATGTCCGGTCTCTGCTTCAGGATGCTGCTATAGAGGAGGTGAGCTTTTTAAGGTTTGAGGCTTCTCTGAATCCCAGTAACTGAGCTAAATCCTGGTATGCTTGAGTTTTTAGGTTGAAATGGAAGACTTCAATCCTGATGACGAGACCAAGGAACCGAAGAGAGAAGAAGAAGAGGAGGGTGATCTGGTAGGACATGAAATTTTAACTTCATAACGACATCAATGCCAGGCCCATTTCCACTCATTTTCACTTTCTCATCTTCTATAATCAGAAAACAGCTTTATGCATAGGTTACATACAATTAGATAACATCAGACTCATTCTTAAGAAAAAATTGTATTAAAAGTTAAACTTAGATTTAACCATTGTAGAGAAAAAGATAGCAAAGATCAAACAAAACTGAAACTGTTAAGTGTTTTTTTTATTTCCCAACATGTGAAGTCTTCTCAATTATAGCAAATACCCCTAATATAGAAAATGCTATTCAACTCACCAAAAACAGCAAATGTGGATGAAATCCTTATTCACAGGCAGTTTAAAAATAGTGTACATTTCTGCTGCTTTGTATTAGAAGGAAAAATATGATCATGCTTTTGTGGCTCCCCGAGTCAGTGGTGGCCTTTGTTTAATTCGTCTCACCTTTGCTTTGGTGTCCTTTAATCCCAGGAGCTTTTTTTTGCATGTGATTGGTCTGCAAACAATTTACAGTCACAGCTATGGGGAAAAAATGATGGTCAAACATTATTGAATTAGTTCATTTTGATATTTCTGGTTATCAGATTTTACTGGAACGAAGTTATTGACATTTCTTCACTTGGTGACGGAGGATGTGATTAGAGGCTCTTCTATACAAAAGAAATGGAAAAAAAAATCATAAACATGTCTTACTGTGAACCCACTTTTGAACCTTTAAAGCTCTATTACACTGACCTGTGATGGAATTGATATATGCGAGCCAAGATTTGTTCGATTTTAGAGGCAGATTTATCTGTTTAACTTCACTTGGTTAAAAATACAAAGGTGTTATTAGAAATCTGACAAAACCAAACAAAACTGTGAAGTCGCTTTAGTCTCAGTGTGCCATGAAATAGCATCTTTAAAAGTTGGATTTGTTTTCCAGCATCATTTTTAACATCTTCCAAACTCATTTCACATAGTTGGTTTCTTCCATTTTTCTTTTACTACACACTTCCCAACAACTGAAAACTACTCAAACTTTGTGAAAGACGTGCGATGATCTATTCAAACCTGAAATGATAGTCGTGAAGGATATTGTTAAGAGGACAACATATGATTAAATTATGAAAAATGTTATTCAAATCCCCAAAAAACAGTTTGTGTGTCACTAATACCACGTCGAAGTGAGGCTCATTAAAGCAGAAGTATTCTTTTTTTTCTTTTTTTATTATTCACTTGGCTGGACTGGATCATTAGGAAAAAGTTGCATGGCCTGGTGATCCAGATTTAGTTTAGTTATGCAGAGGGATGGTAGCATCAGCTAAAGAAATGCTGTATCCATCAGGCCAAGTGATCTAAAACCCGGTGAAGACCCTGTGATCTGTACTTAATTCAGCTGGTCAGCTCTGGTTGGTTTCAGCAACTTTGTGTCTGAACATACTGGAGGATTAGGTTTTCTTTAGTGTAGGCTTCACTGAACGGTCACACTCAGGTATCAATGTAAGGCCTTAAGAATTAATAGAATCTCGGACAGAAAAGAGAGTTATAACACCCACTTAAGCTTAAAAGGATAACATGGACAAACCTTTCTTTGTGCCAGCAGTGTACGTGCATGCCTTGGCATTCTGTGAGAAGCACTTATGGATCCATTATTTATCAGATTAAAGCAATGAAAATAATGATAGTGAAAAAAGTTTGTAACATCTTGCTGAAGATGATCAGAAAACAGCTTTGCTAAGATTGAGTGGAAATAAAAAGCTACGTCTATCTTGGTCTCAAATGGCCATGTGTGCCATGTGGTTCTCCACTGTGTGTGTGCGTGGGTGTGTGTTGTCTTTTCATCCCAGTTTTAGAAGCCTTTCACAACTGAACATAAAATCCAGATCCTCATTATTTAATTCAAAACCTTTTCTTGTGGATGCTGGCATGTGTGGTCACTGGAAACTGGAAAATGTTTACATTTTACAACGCCACAAAATGGTCAAAGACCCGAGCTGCTGAGTACAGCTTTGAAAAGCATTTGTTTAGCATGCAGTGGCTTCTTGTCTTTGTTCAGTGTTTCTGGGTGTGGAGGAGCGTCCTCAAATTCCCACTCACACTGAAACCCGAAACCAAGCTACAGCGTGGCATTTCTCGAAGCAACATACATTTTCAACATTAATGGCTCACCTCAAAGATCTAATACCGTAGTTTCCTCTGTGCTCCTGTGTGGCTGTTTGAGTGCACCAAAAAGAAAAAAGAATTGTATGCCTTTGTGGAAACGTGAACATTACATATTTATAACAAAAAAATCTAACAAAAAACAATAAGTGCTTCAAAAAAAAGATCTGTTAGTTTGAGTCAATGGACAACTATATAAATCGCTGTACACTGAATCAAACTTTTCCAGCCGAGGGAAACAGGACGTCTCTTTTTTTTCTTCTTCTTTTTTTTTTTTACGCGGTCAGAACCTACAGCTTCATCGTTCGATGTGTGTCAGCTACAATGTAAACCTTTGATGGTCAAGTTCAGATGGTTAGGAATACTCATTTTGTTTATAAAGTTGCACATGGTCATTCCCCCTCATGGCTGTGGTGACAGTTATGGCTGAAGGTTTCATGCATTTTTGCGTTCATTGTTCTTAAACCAGGAACATAAAATGTACAGGAAGCATCTAGAATTATCTAAACATCATTTACAGCCAGTATTTAAACAGACAGTTCCATCCCACTGTTATTAAATATATATTACAGCAGAAGCCTCTACCTACCAGCTTATTCTTCAACACAAAAAGGAACAGATTTATTCATGATTACAAAAAGATTGTGTGAGGTCAAAAAGTTGAATGCTGCTGAATAAGTGTATATCATATGCATCATATTGTTGTCATAAGTTAAGCAAAGCAACACTTTGCCTCCTTTCGTCTGCGTCTTATCTGATAAAATTATGTTATGCTACTCATCTCTGTGCTGACTTTTGTTAGATGCTGGAAACTGGATGCTATTCCTGAAGCAAGCGGGGTTCTCAGTAGAATAAGCTTTCCATCATAGAAACCAAAGGGCTATTTTCGGGTGGCGTTTCTACAAGGTCATAGAGTTTATTTTTGGGCTGTTTTTAAAGAGAGCGCTCCTCCTGAGAACTTTCTAGAGAGAGTTTATCAAAGCAGAACAGACATGGCCATCAATATTTTAAACTTGTTGACTTGAATGTGGCAAGCATCTCTTGTTTGGTTGAATGGAGTCACAATAAGATCCTCATACATTTTTGTTTTTTTTGTTTTTTACTCATTTAAAAACTGATGGCACAGTGTAAGTTATTTCACAGTAGCTGCTGTGCAACTTTCTCTGATTACATATTAGTATAAACGCATATAAAGAGGGGGGAACTTTTCCTCTAACCACCCTGTGTCTGTCTTTAGTGGAAAGACACCAATTCACTGTATCACTGCCAAAGGGATGGAGTGAAAAAAAAACAACTCCACAGAGGACTTTTCAGCTAGTGATATCTAAGAAGCTTCAGCTGGAGGCTCCACATGTAACTTGGGTTTTGCACTTCGTTTTATTTCCCTGCTTCTATACTTGCATGTAAACTGGATAAATGCAAACATATGTTATATATTTAATTGAACATGAAACATTTGATTCCAAACATGTTCCAGCGGTTTTTGCACACTTGTGAACAGATGTCCAACATCTTGTCTGCATCATGTTTTTTTTTCTGTTTTTGTGCTCTTGACAGACACTTGGCAGAAAATTATGTACTCATTAGTCTTGGCATATTTAGCTGTGTTTTCCTACGTAATAGATATCAGTAGTGCCATTTTTAAACCCTAATTTCTTCATAAAATCAAACTGATATTGTTGTTTTATTTATTGTGGTCCTGTGTTTTAGGCTCCTCCTTAGGCTTGTCTGCCCTGCCACTCACTGCCATTTCAGTAAAAATCTAGAATGTGACATTTGTGCTTTTTCTCCTCCAACCAGCTGTGCACCTGTAGCGTGTTGTGTGTGTGCGTGTCCTGCTTAAATTGAGCTGTTGCTATCAGACTTAGAATTTGGGCTTGGTACCTACTTTCATGTATCAGTTTAGCATCAGGGAAGTGTCATTTAGTTCTCTACACAATTCCTTAAATTGGTATCGAGCAAAAAAACCCACCAGTGTTCAAGCAGCATGTTGAAGACATTTAAACTGCTGATGTGTTGATCATGGCTGATTTTCAGCTGCTGAATATGACTTTTCTAGCTGCAGCTTAAAAAGTGCTCATGTCTTTTATTGAATAAAACTCCAACCAATGTGCATAGCTGTGTTGAAAACAATATTTCAGGACATTTGGTAGATTTTCCAACTTGTCTTGACTGGCTGTGATACGCTTTGTTGGAGAAAACAAAGCCACACCCAGTGCGTTGTATCAGGGAGAAGATGAACTCATGAACCTAATCCTGCATTCTGTCTTTAAGCAGGTTAGGAAACGATGCGGTGTAGCACCAAAGCAGCGAGCACGCTTTTATTTCTTCTTTTTCTCTTTTTAGAGAGATTTGATTTCACTTTCATCCGGTATACCTGCATATAGAGAGGGGTCAAAGGTCAACATTCCTTGTAGAGGATCTGAGGACCCTGTATCTTCTGGACTATAAGTCGCATCAGTCCAAAAATGCATATTGAATATGAAAAAAAAAAAAAGTATATAATTCGTACTGGACTAAATGTATAATTTATTTAGAAACCTATTTTACAAAATCCAAGTCCAAGAACATGCATTTACAGAAAAAAGTCACTCAGCTACATAATAGCAGACAAAGCAACAGTCCATTAAATCAGTGGTACATTAATTCAGTGGAGCAGCACTTAGCGATTGGATGGCTTTCTCACATCTGGATGCTGCAATGTTTACTCCTTGGCACATGCAATTAACATTTAAAAGCTTTTTTTAAATGCACATAAGCACGACCAGCAAACTGTGGAAAAAAGTGGGACTTGTTAATAAGACACTTGATATTTCAGATTGTTACCTTACCTAAAATTAATCTACCAAAACGTTGATGTAGATTAGATGTCCCAGAGTTGGAAATCAAATAACCTTATTCAATATCCCAATCTAAAAATCTGCTATTATTCTGTGGATTTTAGTGTAATTTGAACATTAAATTAAAAACAAAAAAATAACCTACAAATAGATCTCTCCTTCTTGTGAACATCAACCATTTTGTTTTGTTTTTAAAAGGTTCTGTGTATCTTTGTTTGATTCCAGACAAAGCCCAAACTTCCACTGAATTAATTGTTAAAGTATTTGTGATTTTCCTTTGTGGTCTCTCCTAAAGAACTGCTGCTGAAGAAGCATGAGTAATTTTAGAAATAAAAGAGTTGTTACACCTATTCGAAAAGTCAGTGATCAGATAGCTTTGTGCTACGATTTAAACGGCACACTTTAAGCCACGCTCAGCATAAACGGAGCATTCAGGATCGACTTGTGTTCAGTCATCAGTCTTTTACATTTAGCTGAGAAAAACTCTTTCTCTTAAAACATTTGTTTTTCGCCCCTTGTAGTAACAAACTTTTTAAGTGTCTGCATGCTGGTGTCACTAGAATTCTGTATGCCTAATTAATGATGTCAGTTTTTGTTTGTTGCTGTTTGTCTGTAACCTCTGATAAACCTCCTCTCATTCCAGCCAGCCCTTCTCCCTGCTTTATCCTCCCTGTGTCACCCAGACATTTAACCATTGCAGTGTTTTCTTTAATATAGGGTTATATTCCAAAAAGCAAATGGGAGATGGACACATCTGAGGCCAAACTTGGTAGGTATCTCCTTTAGTTCCTCATTCTTTCAATGACACAAACAGCTGTTAACCTTTGTGGTAGGCTTTTTAGGCTTTTGCAAAGTGTCAGTCTGGCTGTTTTGGTTGGATTTATCATGTCTTGTAGTGAGAGCTGGGCAAAGTCATTTTACCAGTACACTTTGTTTCTGTCAGCGCTTTTGCTGGATCATTATCCTATTGTACCAGAAAATTGGGCAAATCGAAGTGTTTCCAATAAGAAATGGCCACATTTCTGGGCAGCAGGGAAACACCACAGAATGTGACAGATAAAGATGCACACTGTGTTTGCAGTCCACCGAAAGCCTCTGCTTCTGGTGCTGCCACGGGATTCAACCTTTTTTTTTTTATTTCAGTCTTCAGGTAGTGTGGCCTGTCTTTGATGGAGCTCACTATACAAACGGTTTAGAATAGTGATACATAGTATTACAGGTGCTGATATTATATTATATGATTCAATGTGGCAGGAAGCCCAGCCCTATTAATTACTGCCCTATTCACAGCAAATGATTTTTGAAAATAAACATGATAGAGAAAATGATCCCGTCAGTGATCTCACGTTTTTTCTCTGCTACCAAGTAAATGATCAAACAGGAGTCGCATACTTGTGAATGACTTTTTAAATGGAATTTAAATGCTGGCACAAAGCCTGCAAATATGAGTGAACGATCTGAGAAAACAAAAATGTGCTGAATATTCTGTTAGAGAGCTTTGTTAAAACGTTGCCGGGATGTTCAGGGAAAAGTCTTCATGGAGATCTTCCCTTCATATAGACAAGTTAGACGGTCTGGGAAGCAGCGGGAAGAGGAAACGTGACGGCGAGCGCATGTCAGGCCTGGAGGACTACCTTCAGCTGCCAGACGACTATGCCACTCGCATGTCTGAACCCGGGAAGAAAAGAGTAAGTCTGATGGCGCGGCCCGAAACTTTCCCCTCTCACCTGAAAGTGGCTTTGATTTGGGGAAAGAAAGGCTGGGAAGTACGGGAGGATTTTTTTTTAAGAGACTTTTTAAAATAGTGCCAAAGTAGTCCCTGTGTTTACATTCATTTTGTGCTCGTAGTGCAACTCCCTGATGGTTCTCCCTTCCGTTAAGGTTCGATGGGCTGATCTGGAAGAGCAAAAGGACGCAGACAGAAAGCGTGCTATCGGTTTTGTGGTGGGTCAAACGGACTGGGAAAGGATAACAGATGAGAGCGGCCAGCTGGCACAAAGAGCTCTTAACCGCACCAAGTATTTCTAAGAAGATAATCTTGTCCCTTATTTTGGTCCACGGATAGGTACGTATGTGGTTTTTACAGAACGTCTTTAAAAGCGGTGCAGATTTGACTTAAAAAGCTAAAGGGTTATGATGTAGACGGTACACATGTGCGCAGAGATTAGTATTTGGACAAAAGGTTTCTGTTCATACTGAGTGGAGTGGGGAGAGCAGATATTAGTTGGCATGCTCCCATTTTGGAAAACGGCAGCCAAAGCTGCCCTGTAAGCTGAGGAATGTCCTGAGGTGCCACTTCTGCCAAACGTTTTTTTTGCAGTGATAGGTTTGGCTACCGAGCAGCTCTGTTGCCTTGCTGGCTTTCTTTATTTAAAAGTTATTCGATCAAAGATCCTTTAGCGTCACAAGGACACGTTTGAGACTCATTTTTACCACAGACCCTCTGTTTAAGGACACCGACAGGCTCTCCAAATCAGAAATACTCAAATCCACCTTTTTAAAAATATTACAATTTTTTTTTTAAAGAAAATATTGTTCTTCTTTTAAATAGCATTAACAGATTGTCTAATGTTGCAAAGATTTAACTGGAGAAAAATCTGCAATTATTGAAAAAACAGATTGACTTGTTGATACAGCCAATGAATCTGTCCCAAACTGACATCTTTGTTCCCCCTCCACAGGGTTTCAGAATGTGAACATGCTGCAGCTTACAGCCGCAGAGGGGATCCTGCGAATAGCTGTCAATACAAGATGTGCTTTTTTTCCTCTTCTGGATATTTATCATTAAGTCTATAGTTTATAAGCTGTTACTAGTCATCATGCATTTGTTTATTTGTTGCTTCTGTTTTATACTCTTCTAACTTCATGTACTGTCTACACGTAGCGCTGTTTCTTGGTCAACACTTAGTTGAAAGAGACAATAAAGGTTTCGCAAATTTTTCATCTTACGAGAGTTGTCAGTTGAGTTTCAGGTTAAAGAAGCACAGCTTGATGACAAAGTGTTATATTTCTGATGGTGTATAGCTGACGGAGAATAAACTGATCTCTCTCTCTGTTTGTATGTATGGCTTAAACCTCCCGTGGTGCTCTCTAAGATGAAGGATGATGTCTGTGTGAACTTTACCATAAACTTTGGGGCTTTGGATTTCAAGATCCTTGACCATTTTAAAAGAAAAAAGGTTTAGATTTTATTAGAAGCTAAAACGACAGCATGTGTGCAGTAACATAGCTGCTATCATAGTGATTTAAACCTCACTGTTTTTACAGTTTTGCGGCCTCATCTCGTGGTTTGTATTCCAAAACTTTTTGAGAAATCAGTGCTCAATCTAAAAACTGAAAAGCACCAGCTCACGTTGATTTATTCACATTTGTGGCCTTTAGTGGTTCCTGAAAAGTACTTTCATAAAAAAGACTGCTTTTTGAAATCAAAATTGTGTTCATTGCTATCTAGCATTTACATTTATTAGCTCACGTTTATGTACTGTGATAGAAAAAATTGTTCTGTTCTTTACTTTTTTCCTATGAAATAACTATGAAATAATCCAGCATTGACAGGGAAAATGTCTTTGGCTAATCTCCAAATTTAAAAAGAATTTGGACTTTACGGAGGATCTCTGGCAGTTTATGGATTCTTTTTTTGTATAGAAACATGTTTTGACTCACTGCTCATGGTAAGATGTTGAGTCTTACCCGTTTGTTAAACTGGCAACGCGCCATGTCCTCCTGCATTTGGTTTTATAAAAGTCTGTCTGCACATCATAAGACTTTGAAAAGAAGCTCCCTTTAGTTGAGGGGTTAATCCTTATTTATTATTCTTCCTTTCAGTTCCTCTAAGGCTTTTTTTCTTTAAAATAATCCTTTGTTATTTCCCTCATGCCCATCCCTTCAGTTTAAGGCGTTAATGCTTTCTATAAAAACCAACCGGCTGCAACTTTCTAAGCAGTTAAAACAAGGTGATGGATAAACCTCAGTTTATTGTGGGAACCTCTCTGCTTTAGTCTGAATATCTGGCGAAGACTGCATGTTGCATCTGTTTGATTCTCTCTACGATCTGTCGTCTCAGTATTCTGCATTTTTCAACCCTTGGAAACAGTCGGGCTGATGAAAGGCTCCTGAACACTGACTTTTCTTAGAAACTGTTGCGATCAGAATTTCTTAAAGCCGTTCATGTATGATCTACAAATGGCATTGTTTCATTAAATACAGGATTTTTATAAGTATAGCTGCAAACTATGTTTATGGATTCATTCAGAAAAAACAGCCACTCAGTGTAACGCTCCCAAACACTGACTGATAATATCGATACATCAGAACACAGAGGTGCTGATCTGTTGCTGTGGCCATGCCTCTATGGTCTTCTAAGTTTTTTTTTTTTTTCTTGTTTTCGAATGATGTTGTGTAAATGCTTCTTTGACCCTAGATTTAAAAACTGTGTCATATTGAACCAGCCCCCAATTCTTCAGACTTCATGGCGATAATCACTCTCCTGCCTGCGGCTTTTGTTGCTCGAGCTTTCACTTTAACCTCAAAAGGAAATTTCATCTTAGTACTGATGTGCTGCACGTCACTATCTGTGAGCTGTCCCACGGTAGAAGGGCTCAGACACTTTTCTATTCAGATATCCAAGTTACATTAACTTCAAAGCGTGATCCAATAGTGTCTAGTTTTTGTTTTAATTGTGACTTGAAGCCAAAATCCCCCTAAGACAAGGCTTCAACCCGAGAAGTCTGATTATAAAAAAAAAATTATGAAAATCAAGGACATTTTTTCAGTTATCACACTAAAATGAATTTTAAATTCTACAAATGGAATCTGCACAAAATGGAATCTTGTGAAAATACTCAGCTGGTCGGAATGGCTTGAGAAATATCCAGAAATACTATCTGAAGCTCAGGTCTAATTGTGAAAACCCAGAGGAGAGTTAAGGTACGATGAAAATACAGCTTGCCTTATAGCCTGTTTCAATAGAAGAAATCTTAATTTAAACTGAATATATTGTGAGCTTTATGCTCTGTTGAAAATATGGCAGTTAGGAAAGCCCCCAGCCATTTGGCATGTGAATTATGTGTCCTGAGGCCTGCAGGGACTGACCATCAACCTCATCACTTTTCAGAAATGGTCACTAACTCCGTCGTCCTTAGTCTGTTTTAATATGGAGCAGAATCAGACATTTGCTTTTTCAACTTCAATTTTACATCTACGACCCACAAGGATCACCAGACCAAGTCGGCACACAGAATTTGATCTATTTTCTTCAGCACATCACTATTTTATCTGGACCGTCAACACTGTTTTTAGGACAAAGAGAACACCAAACACATGAGGTGGAGACACCGCCTTCACAAGCCTGCCGACTCCCAGAGAAGGAAAAGATCCTCATGGTAAGTATGGAAGAGAGAAACGGGGCTATATGAGCACAATTAATTTGTTGTATGGAATATTAAAAATATTTCCCACTTTGGCGTGAACGTTTCATATTCATTTAAATGCTCTTTGAATCTAAATGTTCTCTCAAAAGTTATTTCTGTGCCAAAACATTTTTCAGAAATGGAAACGTTACTGTTTAACATGTCTGAGCATGCTGAACAGTAACGGCCTGTTTATGTTCAACACCGACCGAGTCAAAAAAAAAAAACGAGCAAGCCCACATTTTGACGAACTGCTGTGGCACACGATGTGGTCCGATTATTATTTTTTTTCTTTCTCTCCTTTTTTATTTTATCCACAAGCTTGTCTGTTAAACTCAGCGGGTACGTCACTGTCCAGTTTGCAGATCACCTTGTAGATTGCTTTCTTCCAGGACGGATCTCGATCTCTGCCCATTGAAATGGCCACGTAGAACTCTCTGAGTGTGATCTCAGCCACCTCTAGGAACCTGTCAGGGACCTGTGAATCCACGAGAGAGGATTAGAGGTGCTTGGGTTTATAGATTCTGTCCATTCAGCCTGGGCTTTGGAAGTCGGGGTCATGGTTAGTCACTAAACTTTACGTTTTCAGACAGTTGGCTGTGCTCCTGCAAGTCAAGGTAAGTAACAAATCAGTGCTGTGAAACCAGCTCAGAGGATGAAATGTACAGTACAAAACTGACCCTATAGCCAGCTGTAACATGTTTTAATGGATGTTTCTGAAATGACTGACTGCAGTCGCTGGACAAATAGCAGAGAAGTGGATTTGTGCTCAGTGATCCCTGAGTGTCAAATAGGAAAACAGATTTCTCTCCTATTTTGTCTTTGTTTTTTTGTTTGTTTTTACCAAAAGGCTTGAAGCCAAACCTATCCTAATAGTCTTGCGTTGTCTCTTTTTCATTGCCAAAACCTTTTTTTCCTAAATGTTATACAAGTTTCTTTTTCTTTTTCCAAAACAGAAAGGGTGACTAAAACCTTTTTCCTTTTCCCCTGGCTGCCATTTGTGAACCACCTTGAAACAAATCAGTATGTTTTTCTGCACTGAAAAAGGCCTCCTCAGACTTCACCCCACCAGCTGCAGCCTTTTAGTGTCAGCTCTGATAAGATGGTTTGTGGCAGAGGGACCTGGCTGGGAAAATAACCCAAATGACATTACATTCTGCATCAATAAATCTTTTTGCTGCAGAATGTGACGTAATTTCTCTAAAGTAATTTTTTTCTGGGGGTGACCAATCCCGACAAGAAATTGCAATCCTTTTTTGGAAAAAAATGTAAACAAAATGCAAGTGCTTGGTCAAAAAGCAGATGAATCCGATGCAATACGATAATAAAAAATGCGTGGAGTTCTGCAGGTTTCCCATATCTCTAATGCAAGAAGTGTGATAGGGCCGCTGTTTATCATGTACCTATGTGGGCATCTGTCTAACTTAAACCCAATATTGTAGCGTCCCTGCTCTAAATAAATAGAATATGCAGAGCATTCAACACGGTTAGGACATTTTAGACAAAGAGGACATTTGAAGATGCTGCTGAGGCCTCGCGTCTTATCCTCTTGCTGCTGTTTATCAATCCCATCCTGCTTTTAGCTCCTGTTTCTTCAAGCAAAATTGAAGTTTCATTGTTTCTTTTTTAAATGTCTGCAGTACAGCAGCCACAATAGGCAGATTCTTTTAATGCTTTGTCTCTAAATTAATCTATCTTTTACTTAGTGTCTTCACACAATTTCTAAATTCAATATGTGCATTAGTTTGGATGAGCTACTTATCACCAATCAAATTAAGGTATTTTAATATTTTGTTTAGTACATCACGGTGGTAATAATTTTTTTAGGTGAGACGTGTTTCTTTGTTAAAAAAAACAACCTGCGTTGAGGCCGTATTCCTCCCCAGTGTTTCACTGTCCTTTCCAGGGCTGAATATGATGTGGCTCATTTAACTTCATTATGAATGTACCTGATTATAAAACATAAAGGACTTTTGGCCTGTTCACATTAACTGGTGACCCTGCACCGCACAGCTTTCAGAGACATAACATCAGCTTTTTTATGTTTTTTTATTAGCTGCCATGAGAATTTCAAATAATGCAGCTGACTGCACCATGCCACTGAACAACATCGATTATTCTTTAAAGTATTTCAGTATAAAGTTATTGAATTTTGCCCCTAATCATCTTCCTCCCGAATGAGAATATTTCAAGCTGTTGATTTTTTTTTCTCTACTGTACTGTCAGATAATTGTTCTAATTTATTGGAAAAACATGACAGTTTTTAGTTACTGTGACTCATTTACACTCAAATCTCTTCATTTTGTATATTTTTTACATAAATTAAATCCAAACCTGAAAGATATTTTTAACACATTGTAACTTTCTTTGAAAAAAAACATCAGATTTGTACCTATTACTATCAGATCATGTGTAAAATGGGTCTAATCTGTTGGGGCTGTATCATTATCTTAAAACATTTATCTTTTGCTCTGCACTGTTTTGTAAGTACTCTTTTCTAATGTGTTTGTGTGTCAAGTGATTGTTTTTTTTTGTTGTATCAGTAAGACTGTGAGTCCTATAAACTTGAGATTCAAACTCATTGCCCTTAAGAGAGGTTTAAATAATTATTTTGAAAATATTAAATCCAACTCAAATACAGTACACATAATGGGATTTAGACAATACCCCAACATTTTTCAAAACAAGAGCAAAAATTGTGTGTTATTATACCACATTTCTGTTACAACTTCTGTTGTTGTTTTTTAAATATACATATATCTGTGGAAAAAATTAAATAAATTAGACTAAAGACACATAAGGCAATACCTTCATTTTGGTTCTAAGGCACCAAAAGCAGAAAAAAATAACCTGGTTCTCACCTGGAAGTCGTTGGCTTTGTTGTAATGCAGGTTGAGAGCCCTGAACAGCTCTGACTCTCTGCCCACAGACAGGTCCGGCCGGTCAGCGCTGACCCCCAGGACAGGGCTGCCCCCCAGGACCGCGCTGCGGGCGAACTTCTCCATCTGGATGTAGTAAAACTCTCTGAAGTTGCTGAACCACTTGATGAGCTGGGAGGTGATGCAGCGCGTGAACTGAGGACGACACACACACGGCAGGTAAGTGAGTTGGGGGGGGGGGGGGACATTTGTTTAGATCCGAAGCAAATAAAGTGAATTCACCCTCCCCACGTTCTCCTGTTGTTTTTACGCAGACAGGACAGGACAGGAAAAAAATCTGATTTTCTTGGTCAGCTTTGTACTTTGGGTCTCATGATCTATATAAAAATGAACACCGTTGACGCAAATGAGTGGAACCTGAATGCTTTTATTGCTCACCTGCACGTCTTGGAAGCACATCCTCAGCACCAGGGAGCTCGGGTAGCGCGTGTAGAAGAACATGAGCTTTGCTTTCTTCAGGTGATTTGTGCTCAGACCCTCCTACGGGAGCTTACGGTTAGGGATAAAAGCACCAACGGGACAGCTGCATTTCTTAAGGCTGCGTTTATCCCCAAGAAATCATTACAGGGTGCAGTTACAAACAGTCAGTCCTGCTCACTGATTATAACACCGTTATTACTAACTCGGATGAGCGAATTCTGGCTTCCCAAAACTTTTAAAATCAAACACGGGACGTCCCGAGAGAAGACACAAAAGATCAAATATACTCTACTTCTCCGAAGGATACATTCAGCATGTACAGGCTGTTTTTGGTCATCAGGCCGTCGGGCTCGCTCTTCACCTGAGGGGGGCACAGGCCCCCCGGCAGCCCCCCCGGCACGGTGCGGCTCTGCGGGCTCCTCACGGGCCTGGACGTCACCTTGGATTTGACTTGGAGAGAATTCCAGCGTGCGCCAGAGCTGCTCTGCCCCGCCTGGCCGCGTCCCTCCTGCGGACATCCCCCCGCAGGCTGCTGGTCAGGGCCGCCGGGTTTCCTCTCCTGAGCCCGATCCTCGTGGCCGAAGAGGAGGGGGGGCGTCCACCTGGACTGGGGGACAGTCTCGTTGGACCTGTCCGGTCGAGGCTTTTGGACAACCAGCGACAGAGCCTCTGTCTGGACATCGGGAACGCGCAGCCTCTCCGTCCCACAGCCGGACGAGTCAGGCGCGTTGTCCACGCCAGCCGCTGACCGGAGGGGTCCACAGGTCACTGGACCCTCGGGGTCATCCGGTGGCGTCTGGAGGAGCGGCATGCTTCTGAAAATGGAGTCGACGCTCCTGCTCACAGCTCTGGACAGCTCGTATTTTAGAATATCTGCCATCATCTTTATCCGCTCCGGTTCGCGTCGAAAGTGGTTGTCCGGCGTCACCATCCTCCATCCCGGTGAAGCTTCGGGAGAATCGCTGCAGCTGGAGTATTTTCCTCCCTCCCAGCTTCCAGCTGTTCCGTCCACGGGGCAGAACCCGGCCCAGAGGTGCTGGTGATGCCTCTGCAGCAGCGGTCCTGTCATCTGGCTTTGGTTCGCTATCTGGGGTCCACTTCTCTCCACGTGTTTCTCACGTAGAGCCACTTCTTCCTCGGCATCGTCCTCCAGCCCGTGCTCGGTGTCAACGTGCTCGTTTGCCGCCACATCTGGGCAGGTCATACCTTTGATGATGTTCTCCACCCTGGCGCGCTTTGCCCGGTCGTGGTGCGCGCAGTGGGCAGCTGCCCGAGACGCGTGTCTCCTCCAGGACAGATACCCAAGGCTGGAGCACTGCAGAGTCGAGCCGTTGCTGTGAAACGGCCTGTCCGGCAGAGTTTGCATGTCTGAATCTGAAGACGCCGGTGGAAGATGGACAGAGGCGAGATGCTCTGGTGTGCAGCCATCGAGGCAGATGCTGCTGGGTGAGCACAGGCCTTTGCTCCAGAGGCTTTGGGTCATGCTTGTTAGGTTAAAAGAAAGACAGTAATAGGGTGTGCTGTGTAATGCACAAATAAATCTGTGCATTATCAGATATAGAAATATATAAAACACCTACCTGACACGTGTAGAAAGGGAGCAGAGGAGGATGGAGAGCATCCAGAGGACCATTCACTTATAGTGGACTCCCACTCAGCTTTGAAAGCAGGAGGTGTGGTCTCGTTTGACCTATCCCAGTCTGTCATATTATTTCATATTGTATTGACTGGATTTATCAAACCCCCGGCCTGACACTGTGTTTTCAAACGTGAAAATGTGTAGTTTACAACTTTTGACACAATTTTGTCCACGGACCTGTTGCTGGTTTCCTCCAGTGCAGGCACAGAATGGTACGGTCCATGCCTTTTAAAGTCCATTGTTTTATTTTGTTCTCAAGGAGGGTAAATGAAACCATTCAAGTTTTATCGAAAGAATAAGCAGATTCGAAGTGGTATTGTGTTTAGGTATGCTTGTTGTCGGCTGCCTGCTCACGCCGGCTGGGACTGTGCACCCCTCCCGGCCAGCCGCAGTGGTTCCTCACCGTGGCGCCGCCTTCCCGCCGGCGAGCCGCCAGCTTCCGTACGTCTACCTCAGCCCCAGCCCGGGACACAAACACACAGAGGCGGTAGCCTGCCAGCGAGATGTGGTCACGCTCTCCGTACGTTTACCGGACGCTCGGCCGTTCTCTGTCAGCGGCGAGCCAGGTAGGTCGAGTGGAAGCGGTGCCCCCGCTCTCCCGCGTAGCCGCCTCTGGAAAAAAAAATGACAGCTAGCTAACGGCTAAGCAGCTGTTAGCAGCCGAGAAAGCGGCCTCGTTCGCCAACCACCGATACCGACAACACCAGGGGAACTGGCTCAGGAGAATTTCCTCTACTTTGTCAAAGAGTTTTATTACAAGATAAGGATAGAACATTAGCCAAACAGTCACAACCTTCAGTCAAGTCGTAATAACATGACCTGCTCCTCTCAGTTACCGGACACCGATACACTGACATGCCGGTGTGATTATGACAGAAATAACCCCCTTCACATGTGTAAAAGTCCGAACATAACTCCCCGTGTCTTTCTTTAGTGATTTGAGAAGGAAACGAAGATGAAACGGTGTAGTTTATTTCGGATATGAGGACACCGCACTCCCTAAATACTGAGGCATGTTTTGGCTCTCAGTTCAGCTTAAATAACGCTGTGTTCAAAGTGTGAAATCCCTTAGAAATCATTCTTGGTGGTCAAAGACACTGTTTGTTCTCGTCATTGCTACTCTGCATGTCGGAATGTCGTTTGGGGAATTCTAGCTATCTGGTCCAGGACTCTCAGGTTGGCTGACTCCACCAGACGGTTGGTGGTGTAAACACAGATGATCAGATTTTGATGAACGAGGGCCTCTCCTTTCGTGGCTCAGCCCTTTAAATACACACACATGTATGACTCATTACTTCCAGCAACATCAAGCTCAACCGCAGCCTGTTTTTGTCAGAACTGGAAACAATCCAGCGGTTTATCCCACTTGCATTTTTATAATATGGGAACAAGTAATAGATTGTTCATCTGGTTTTTGTTTACACTAAACTTTTTTTATAAAAAATCTTCTGTTAAGACAAATTTGTATCAGTGTATTCAGTTATGGTAGCATGCACATGAGACTTTTAACTCTAAAAGCGCAGAGAAAAGACAAAGCTGTTAAAACAAAGTACCAAAATGTAGAGATGGATGTATTTAGAAGACCTGTTGATCTCACACTGACCCAGACCTGTAAACTAAGATCGGGATAACAAGTAAAAGAGTTCATATGAAGAAATGAACTAATTGTAATTTACTTTTTTAAAATCTTTTTTTTCCCTTTTTTTCTAGACCTGTAACGGACTTATCCAAAATAGATTTTTAGGTAAGTGTAAGTTTGGGTGGCTGACATGACCGAGCACGCACTGAAAACACTTAGTTTTTCTTCCTCTGACTTTCTTTACTGTTTTTTTTTTCACTTTAAGGTCGCTCTCTGAGCAGCCAAGTGGTTCAACAGAAACCTCAGCCGTAAGTGTCCTCTTCCGTCTTTAAAAGCCTGTCAGTCAGCTGCTCAGTATTTACTTTACATTTTCTGTGAAAACTACCAGTCAAAATGATGCGACATTCAAGGTTTCTCTCTTCTTCTCCTCAATGTTTAGTGGTGAATTCCTGTCATCGCTGAATGTGTTCCACATCAGATACTTCAAGACGTCTGCTGTCCACAGTACGCCCCACAGCCTCGTGTAGTCAGCTGGACTCTACTTTAGATGTCATCTATAGTAACCATGATCGTGTCTTTTTCCCACTAGGGGAGGAGGTGGTCACCGTCAACACACCTGCATTCGCAGAATCCGTTACAGAAGGGGATGTGAGGTGGGAAAAAGGTCGGTGTTTCAGTGTAACCGTGACACTGCTCATGAATGAAGTGATATAATTTGCTACATCCAATGAAATGCTCGTTTTTTTTTACTTCAAAGCGGTGGGTGATTCGGTCACAGAAGATGAGGTGGTGTGCGAAATTGAGACAGACAAGGTATGAGGAAAAAAAATGGCCATAAATAAAGGTTTCCCCCCAAACAAAAATCCCGCCAAACAAAATCCCTGTTCTGTGTTTGCAGACATCGGTACAAGTCCCCTCTCCGGCCGCCGGCATCATCGAGGAGCTGCTGGTGCCTGACGGTGGGAGGGTGGAAGGAGGAACGCCTCTTTTCAAGCTGCGGAAAGGAGGTCTGCCAAATCGAATACGAGTTGTGAAACCTTGTTGAAGCGTGCAACGCTGACCAGGCTTTTCTGATGCATCAGCGTTGCTTCCCTTCTGTATTTACCATGTTTAAGTGTGTTACTATCACCAAAAGCAGTTTGTGCCTCACACACCTGACAACATCCATCTTTAGCCATCTGAAAAGATCAATTATTTCACAACTGGCAGAAACTCATGACCCAAAATCTGTATTTTCCAAATCATAAGACCCAAACTACAGTTTTCCCAATCCGCCTTTGACCTTGCAGCTGCTGCAGCTGTGGAAGCTTCCCCGTCAGCAGCTGCAGAGGTCCCTGCAGCGGCAGCTGTGGCCGCCCCCCCACCACCACCTCCCCCCCAGCCGCCCACCCCCGCTGACACGACTCCTGCGCTGTCACAGGCTGGACAAGCCGCGCCTGGTGGGTAAAACCTCTATTCGTTCAGTCACTTGTTTAATCTACACGCATACTAGTCTCTTTTGGTCATTAGTTATTGTTTTAACTTATGAGGGCTTGTAAAGTCATTTCTGACATGTTTATAAAGGTGTCACTTCCTGTTCCTCCCTCTTTCTTCGTGTAGTTGCCCCTGTCAGGCTGGCTCCTGCTGCTCCACAACCAGCTGCTGCTGCCACAGTTGGAGTCAGGGGAGAAAACAGGGTAACACACAACAACTCTGTGGTCCTACTGTCTCTTCCACTGACAGGAAGTAGTTAGGCCTGATGTTGTGAGCCCTGCCTGAAGTCTCTTCATATGTAGGTGAAGATGAACCGAATGAGGCTGAGGATTGCTCAGAGGCTGAAAGAGGCTCAGAACACCTGCGCCATGCTGACCACCTTCAACGAGGTGGACATGAGGTGGAGACAAGCCCAACCGTCCCCTTTGCTTTGCTCTGAACTCGTATTACGATTGTTTTAGCGGTCTAACCTGATGAATATTTCATGAGTCCCTCTCTGATGGTTTGCCTCAGCAACATTCAGGGGATGAGGACAGCCTATAAGGAAGCTTTTCTGAAGAAGCACAACATCAAACTGGGTTTTATGTCAGCTTTTGTGAAGGCTGCTGCGCAGGCCCTGACCGATCAACCTGCTGTCAATGCCGGTAAGAGAACGGTTTGGCTTAAAAGCAAACTGCCCTAACCCCTAAAAAAAAAAGTGCTGTTTAAAGGTGTTCACAGTTCCACCAGAGCAGGGACCAACACAGCTTTCCTTTCTAAATGGTCTTTAGTAATCCGTGTGTTTTTTTATTTATTTTACTGCAGTTATCGATGACACAACCAAAGAGATCATCTACAGAGACTATGTAGACATCAGTGTTGCAGTGGCAACTCCAAAGGTATGACACCCATACTGTGTTATTACCTTCACTAAACCAAGTGTCACACGCTGTCCTTTTTCTTTGTAGGGGCTCGTCGTACCAGTGATTCGTAATGTGGAGACCATGAACTTCGCTGACATTGAGAAAGCTATCAATGCTCTGGGAGAAAAGGTGTGAATCTTTGACATGATAGGAGATCTGCCCCACAAGTTTATGCGGGTGACTAACCTCTGGAAACCATTTGGCTTCTGGTCCTCAGGCTCGTAAGAATGAGCTTGCTGTTGAGGATATGGATGGAGGGACGTTCACCATCAGCAACGGCGGCGTGTTCGGCTCCATGTTCGGCACGCCGATAATCAACCCACCACAATCGGCCATACTGGGCATGCATGGCATTTTTGACAGACCAGTGGCCATTAATGGCAAGGTGAGGTTAATTGGTCTGTTGATACAATGGGTGCTTGGGTGGGACATCTTGTTGAGTGCTAGACTGGATCTGCTGAGTTTTTACAACGAAAATCTAAACAAGAGCTGACTGCTTTGGCAGGTTGAGGTGCGGCCCATGATGTACGTGGCTCTGACCTACGACCACCGGCTCGTTGACGGCCGGGAAGCCGTCACTTTCTTACGCAAGATCAAAGCAGTGGTGGAAGACCCGCGGGTGCTGCTTCTGGACATGTGACGTTCCTACCAAAGCCTTACTGGTCTTCAAAGATATTCAGCTGCACAAAAATGAACTCCATGAGACAGAAAACGCACAAGTCCCACAAAATAGCCTTTAAATATTATCCAGTCAAACTGAAGGCGAACATTGTCCCAACACTCTGGCACTTAAACGCTTGCGGTTACCTGCAGACGGTAACCTGAACCATCTGTCATGTGGGCTTCTAAGCTTCTAAGCCTTTGTTTATGTATATGCAGTATGCCATGCACAGCAGACATTAGTAAAAGCAGCACTCGCAAGCTTGAACTGTGACATATACTTCTTACAGGGTGTTATTCCCCCGTGTGGTCCTCAGATGAGACAAACACACAGCTGTATGTTTATGACACAAAAGGCTTCTGCATTCTCCATTCTAGGTGAGCCAGCTTTATCATCCTCTCTGCTCAGTCATCTGTTCTGAACAGTGTCTTACCCAAGTGTGACTGTTTTTAGAGTTCAGTCAAACAGATGCATCTGTCCCTCGTTTTTAGGAGCTGTACAAAACACACACTCCTTCTCTTTTCTTTTTTTTACACTACGGACCATTTGTTGTATTACAGTAGAAATGCCCAAAACTGCACAGCAGCTTCTCATGTCCGAGAAGAGCTTTTCTGTCCTGTCACACATCAGGTGAAATCCTTTCAAATATTAAACTTTTCAAGAGTTTTATGTACTGAAATTTATTTCCCAAATTTCCAGCAGCTTGTGGTATGTTTGGTTAGCTCAGAGCAGTTTTCCAGGACGAAGGGCATGTGTGAACTTAAATTCATCACCGGAATTAATCCTAGGCTTTTTAATTACAGCCCGACCAGATAAACATTCATATTCAGAGAATCTCAGCCTTCTATGAAAAGGACTCGGAAGTATAATGACGGCAAAATGGACGCATAAATCTGAGGCAACTGTATCCATGATCGATATTTGCTGAAAACATTTTATCTCGTGCCAAATCTGTTTTGCTCGTGAATGCTCTGCCACAGATGAGTTTTGTGCCAGCGCTGGATCTTCAAAGCCTCATGGGCCTGCCTACCGCCCAGCTCTTGAGAAGCTTCAAATAATGGGATCATCTCTGACAAAGTCTTAAGGGTTGCTTGGCCCTTTCTACCACTTCACAAACACAGGCTCAAGTGTGTGCAGCTGTGTATGACGCCTCTTCAGTAATTCTGTTTACTTTAATAATCACAGGGGACAATGGCTCCTAATGTACGTCTTTGTTTCTCTGCCAGGACCTACACAAATGTCTGAACAACACTGTTTGGAGGAAAAACACAGAATTCATTATGAGAACACACAAAAACCCAAACATTAAATTACCATGAGAATACTGGAGGTTCTAATGGGCCCGAATACAGCAAACAATGATACAAGGGGTCCTTTAATTTAATTATTTACTTTTATGACCGCTCAAGATTCCATTAGCGCTTTCGAGATCATGTTAATTGGCAGCGTATGCCAGTGGGTGCATAGATATCTGAAGGGTTTGTTGGCAGGTTTTTGTTCCGTCTTCAAAATTTGGCCAAATCTGTGAATTTCCAATTGGACTATTCAATAAGATGTGGGTTTCAAGTCTTTGTGTCCATTCAGATGAAAGATGGCCCATTAGAAATTGGCAGCTAGCTGTTTGTTTTCATTAAGCCACATCAGAGGGATAATTTACCTAAATTATGCTGTTATGCTTCTCTTTTGGATAGACTAATTATAGCACCACCGTTATATAAAGAATTGGATTTCAGTTCATCTCTGATGGTGCATCTAAGACGAGGTTAAGCATAAACAGCTAAGTCCACGCTGTATTCAGGATTAGAAGTGTTTAACCAACAACCCTGTACCAAGACCCCCCCCCCCCCAGGGTGCCTCGTTTTGGGGTTTTTACAAAGAGACAGAAGACACTGAGCTAATTAGAGCTTTAACCCACCATAAGACCGTAGAGGTGAAGTCCTTACAAAGTTCCAGTTAAACTGCCCAGACAGAGGGAGAACTGCTGTAATAGCAAAAACTACTTACTCAGTTATTTGTAGAATATTCCCAAAAGTGTCCTTTGCATTTGGGGTGTATCTTTTGGGTTACCAGTTCAGGGTGTACCTCGCCTCTCGCCCGTCGTCAGCTGGGATAGGCTCCAGCCCCCAGCTCCAGAAAAAGCGGTATAGAAAATGGATGGATGGATATTTTGAGTCACCAATTAAAATTCAGTCTCTTCATAATGACAATCCTGTGAACTTGATTATATTCAAATGAATTCACCGTTCGATAACTTTCAGGTACAGCATTAGTACAGTACCTGCTGGCTGAGGATAAACTTTTCAAAACATGATGAACATAACTAATTTTTCCAGTTTCCTTTTGGAAATAAGTTAGATTTTCTAAAAGTTTCTTCAGTTAGAAATTTTGTTACATTTTGGAATGCCTCAACTAAATAACTATATTGTTATGGGATATGCCTGTCTTTAGGTTATTCAAGAAAATGCCAAATCCTTATTCAGAGTGAGGTCCTGTACAGGTTATCATAGGCATATTGCTGTGTGTGTAAGCATACCTGTTTGGCGGCACCTGCGCTGTCAGTGCTGATAATTCAACCATATCCAAATCAACGCATATACTTAGCTGGTTTGTTCGTTTGTAAGCCTCGCCCGGCTTCAGGTGACCCACAATGGAGCCATTCGCACGTGACACAAAGAACGGACGCAGGTGAGACAGCGCTTCATGTTATTGTCCCGTCTGTGGTTACCACTCCAGCCACCTGACTAAAACAATCGCGCTGCTGGATATCACACCTTGAGACAATTCATCTGAACGCCTTTAATACACCAGCTCTGCAGGGCCTGCATAAGTAATGCCCAACATCCATATTCATGAGCGTGCCATTTCCTTTACAGACCGTTTCATTCAAAGCTAACCAGAGTGGCAAAACAACTAGCTTGCATCTGGCCCTATTCTCCCTCTCCTTTGATATGGACGCCAGCTCTCTTTTTCTTCCCTCTCTTGTTCTGTTGTCATACCTGAAGATTATTTTGGATGGGGAGGATGTGCCTGAGGTCTGTGGTGCAGGACAGATGACCGCACTGAGCACACTGGACAGAAGGGATGGCACAGAGAGCTGCTATTTTCAGCTTCCAGTTAACGGAGTACATAACTTTAACATTTCAGAAAAATGTGAAAGGATGCTCTTTTGAGTACCGTAGCAAAAATGTTCCGGTGGATCTGACATAGCTGCAAAACTGACACAATCCATGCAGAGTGGAGTTTCTGTGGACCTTATTTTATTGACGTTTTGAACTAATGTCACATACCATGGCGTTTGCAGCATCTTGGACAGCTCAGAAAAACTTACTGCAAAAGAGAGAGAGATAGAGTTTAAAGTGGATTCCCATAATAAGTCTTTTGTAATGAGTCTTTACTTCCTATTCTGAGGCTTTTAGCAATTAAAATGCTCTTTAAACAACGGGACATGACTGAGGGAGAAGCCTCTCTAAACAGACGTTCAGTTAACGTTTAAGCAACAATTTGGTTTCACATTTTGAAAAGCTTCCAGTAAAAATGAACACAAAAAGCATAGTGGGGTCTGATCTGTTCACAGATATTACGATGAAGTTTGCAGACTAACCTATAGTTTATGGTGGCTGTGCAATCTTTGTCTAACTTCTTGATCAGCCACTCAAGCTGTCGTTGAGTGAGAGGCACGTTAGCATCCTGCACATGGGAGCGAACACACAGGCACAATGAGCTGATTCTGACTGATCAAGTCCTTTTTTCATTGCAGTGGGAGAAGTTATTCACCTTTGCAGCCTTCCTAAACGCAGAGGTGGAGACTTGCATGGTTTGCTCTTTATCCAGAGCCTGGAAAAAATCCACCTCACTCTTCTTTTTCTCCTCGATGAATTTCTATAAAAGAATCTGCACAGTCTTTATTTTTTCAAAAAGCTAAATGTTGCATAACACAAAATGATTGTAAAATCCACATTCTAAATGAATCTCTCCTGTTGTCAGCCCCTTTCCCCTCACCTTAAAAATGTGGAGGGCAGACAGGTTCCTGGTGAGGGAGCTCATTACGCTGTAATGGACGTGCAGAGCCGGATGCTTTTGCTGGGCTTCCTGCAGCAGCTCTAGGAAGGTCTCGCACACAAACACACTCTGTGTACACACATGCATACAAACAAATAATGTAATAATCACACAGCATCCGGATGAGGGTCATATTTACACTGAAGAAAACTTACAGAAATGTCAATCTCCTCCACAGCCGAGTTTGTTGTGTTTTTGATTGTTTTCAGCAGCGTCAGAGCTCCAGCGCTCGTCATCGGGTTTTGAGACAACTGAAAATGTTGCACACGCGCCACAAAAAGGGCTCAAATGGTCATGGCAGTAAAATACCCGGTCAAGAGTCCATCTTTGTTTCCTCACCTTCAGAACCTTGAGGGTGCTGTTGCCGGACAGGCCCTGGCAGATGGAGGTCACGGCCTGGTCGTCCATCCTGTTGCTCCGGAGGTCCAGCAGCACCAGCGTGCTGTTTTGTTTCAGAGCTTGGCTCAGCGCCTCCGCCTCAAAGTGGCCGAAACCGTTGTGCACCAGCTGGAGCTCCTTCAGAGTGGAGTTTACCTGAGGGACGGCACAAACAGGTGAGGGGAAACGGCGCTCACCGACGCCGCGCGCGCCAACGCGTTGCCTCGGTTACCTTCAGGCCGCCACACAGAGCCACAGCACCGCGCATACGAAGATGATTCCAGCTCAGATTTAGGACTTCTATACCCATATTACTGCCTTCAAGAAAGAAGACACACTCAAGAAGCAGATGCTTTAGTTCAACAAGTTTTGTAACTTTCATGAAGACTATATAAACATATATATGTATACACAAACTGCAGTTCTGTGTACATCTCCATCAGATGTGTGCATTGATGTGTGTGATCTGGCACCGGCTGGTTACCGAGCCCCAGTACCTAACATGTGACCAAGGTGTTCTCCTCCCGCTTCACAGAATCTGTTGTGACTCAGATCCAGCTCTTTGACCATATAATCACCCTGTCAGATCAGGGACAAAGGTTCTGTCAGGAGACATCTTTACTTACTTGCTGGAATCCTCCCCTTGTTTGCAGATTCTAAATTCAGCACTTTTGACTCACCTGTAAAGATTCCACCAAGCACTTAGCAGCAGAGTCATCAAAGTCGTTCCCTAAGAGCACAAGGGGGAAATGGAGATGGAGATGGAGATGAGAGAAATGGTTTAATCTCTGACATCCTTCACATTAAAACCCTTTAAATGAAAAATGTAACTGCACACCTGAAAGATTGATGGATTTGACATTATAGTTGTCTAATAGCATTTTGGAGATGATGCTCACTCCTTTAAGTCCAAGATGGTTGTTGGCAAGATTCTGAGATGAAATAGTTTACAGTCAGCAGGATCAAAAGTATTATCTCAATAAAATGCCATCTGTCTCACATGGCAGGAAGCCAAGTGTCGAGCATAACAGCTTAGGATAGGAATACTTACAAGACTCTGAATAGCAATGTTTTCTTGAAGCATGTTCTTCAGGTAGTGTGCTCCTTCAGCCTGAATGTTGTTGTCCTCCAGCTTAAGGTGGGTAACAACATTGTCACTCTAGAACATGAAATAGATTAATAAATATATAAATATCTACTCGTCAAATTAATTAACTAACTTCTCACTAAATTATTGTTTTTTTTCACAGACTTCATACGACCAAAACTGATCTCCCCCCAGAATTGACTAATAACTTGTGAACTGATATCGCACAACACAAGAAATACAGATGTATACAGATGTGCTGACCACATTTATGGGGATTAAAATATTTCAATGAAAGGATTACTTGCAGAGCTATGGACAGAGATTTGACATCCAGCGGTCCCATATCATAGTGGTTCAAGTTTAGAACGGCCACGTTCACATGGCGGATGAAAGAGGAAATGGGGACGGCCCCTGTCTGTCGACAGGCCTGCAGGTATTGCTCTGTGCGGAAGGGACTCTGTGTGTGAGTGGTCTCGTCTGAAGACAAAATAAGACAGAGGAGTACAACATGAAGGAGGAAGCCCGGGAGGCGCCGATAACCAGTTCAGATACAGTCGCAGTCTTCCAAAGAGTCATGGGCCCTTGATTTAATTGATTGGTACCTGTAGCATTACTCTCAGAATAAGAAAATAACAACTAGATTCATGTGAAAATGGCCAATTCAGACAATTTCTGGATTCAGATTCAGATTGGGGCTAACATGAAAATATAACCATTTCAAAGGGGAACCCCATTTCCAGCAAGATTAGAACAAGTCTATTTATGTGTCCCTTCTAAAAAAAAAAAACAACATAAAAGCAGTCCAAACCACCAACAGAAGCTCTGAACAGATATAAAAAGACACGATTAAACCGAAATTAAATAAAGAAAGCAGCCCACAAAAAGAATGAGCAGAGATAAGAAAAGAACCAACAAACAAATAGATGCAAAGTTCATTCAAAATACATAAAAGTAACAGCAGACGTCACAAACTACAGCAGCCGGCTCAGTTTTTTTGTTTGGTTTTCACAACATACCTTCCTTCTCCAGGTCTGTGTCAAACTCCGCTGACTCCATCTCACTCCACTGGGCCTGTTCCTGCTCCTGGCTGCCGGGGGCCGGGGCTGGAGGCTCAGGAGCTGGCTGCTCTCTCTCGCGGTCCTCTTCACCGGACTCACAAGAATCCTCAGATTCCACCGTCTCTCCATTATACCCTGACATACGTCTGCCTAACGGAAACAGGTACAGACGGTTCTTTCAAACACCGTAAAGCCGTTACAGAAAACTACAAGACCGTCGCTCAGTTTCGAATTAGTTTAATTCTAGCCAGGCCGTTGGACCAACGTCTGACGGCACGAGCCACAAGAGACAGAACTGTCACTTTTCAAAAACAGCTATCGTAAAAGGAGTCCGTTTATTGTTCTGAGTAAAAGAAACCGTAACCTACCCGGGAAAGCTTTGTCACTGACGTCAAGCTAACGGTTAAGGTGGACTTCGAATTACCACACGAAAACAACGTTTCGTAAATTACGATTATTTTACCTCCACTAATTTAATCAATGATTTTTTTGATATGTTAGTTCCCCATAACAGCCACTAGATGGAGCTGTTGACCACCATTTCCCAACTATTAAAAAACACAAAGAAATATTCTTAAACGGGATCTTCATTTGGTTTGGTTTATATCATCTAAACCTGCTCTGTGCTCTCTGTTTCCATACTTGTTGACCAAGATAACTTTGGCAACAAGTATGGAAACGTACAAAAACGTCACAAAATGTTATGATTAAAAACTTGCATAAGAGGAAAAAGGTACAAAAAAGCCATATTGCTATTTCTGTGGCCCCGGACAGGAGCATCTTTAACACTGTTTCTTTTAACAACATTCTAAGGAGACTCAAGTTGCTTGTTTGACACTTTCTGCAGCTTTAAAGTTCAGGGCCACCTTTATTTTAACCATGTCTTTTGTTCAATTTGTGAGAGGTTTTTCAGCTGAGGAATGCGGTTTATTTAGTGGAGGAACACCTGAGAGTTTGGCCTCTTTGTGCGGCACAGCAGGGCCTCGCATGCACAAACATGCACGTTCAGCCGGACCGGGCCCCATAACCCGGAATGCATCCGCAGGAGTCACAGATGCCCGCGGGGGGAAGGCTGTGGGTAGGGTTTGGTTTTATCTTTATTTAGCAAACCACTTGCTGCTCCAAACATAATAATTTGACCTTTATAATAGCTTCAGACCAAGAATACAGCTTGGCTTCTGGGCTATATTTTTCTTTTGTGTGGGAGAGTTTTTGCTTATATTTATGGATTTAGCTACAAACTGTTCACTGACAAAGGTGTCCCTGAGGCGTCACATTGATTTCCACTGCAGAACTTTCCTTTTTATTTTTATTTTGTTCATACATTCTTGACTGACAGCCTGAATGTCGGTGTTGGCTCTCAGCCATGGTTAACCTGTTCATAATCTATGTACTGCAGAGAAAGAAACAGGTATACTCTGAGTTCTTGAGTCCATCTGTTGTATTTGTCAGATTTCCCCCAACTTTATGTAAAGAAATAGGATTTTATGTCCGGTCTGGAGCCTCATCTGTCCAGTTAACTGTCCGGGACTGGCTGCTGGTCCTCTTATTGCCACACCAACACTTTACTGTCAGTCTTTGGGTTTACAGCTCGCCACTGTGTTGCTTTCCCTGTTTGCACGATTGTCTCTGAGGGTGTGGGAGGAAATATCTTTCTGTGTTTTGTGTAAAAGAGGACACATGGAAAGGATGTCATTCTAAAAAACACTTTCTAGTATAACATTGTATTTAGAGATGGAGCCAGGGAAAGGGAGATTTTTATATTCTTTCCCAAACATTTTGTTCCACATGTGCCATTTTCTCTTTATTTTGGTTGCATTTCATTTCAAGCTTTATTGTCAATCGTCAATTCTTAAACTTTTTTTGGTTATTTTGTCATTAGATTTGATTAATTTTAAAAGATTATTGTCACTGCTTTGGAAAGCTGCTTCCCTGTGGACATTCGCAACAGGATATTACTGTCAGAGACAGAGGGAAATAAAACCGGGTGTGATTTATTCAGTTGTGCAAATGAAAGTAAATCCCCGATTCTGGCAACGGGTCGCAGCAGAAGAAAACGTGATTGCCCAACTCATGTCACTTGATAGTTTTGTTATGATGACTAATTGAAAATCTGAGTCCTTACGCTATCTGTATCTGGGGCAAATGTGCCATGTTAAGACATCAGGATCCACATCAGAGGCAGAAAAAAAAAACAACTTCTACTTTGTCGTAGTTAGAAAATAAAATTTAATCTATACAAGATAAGAGTGTTCATACATAGATACAGGTGCAGAACAGGACACTGAATACTGCTCAGCTATAGAGATTCCTGCTGGTTTTCACAGCTGTTTCACAGCGCAACACGACCGACTGGAAAAGACTGAAAAGACAAAATCACCTCAAGTGATTAACAAAGCATTTCATATGTTTAGGAATACAAAGCCGTATAAAACAAGTACAATATTGAACAGACAACAACTCCAAAAAAATAAGGGTGTAAACATCTGGTGAATATGTGCTTTTCATGACGCCAGCGTCACCACAAATCGGATCAACAGATAACTGCCACCGTTGGGGCAGGGCATAGAAATCAACATAAAAAAAAACTCAACTCCATCTGGTGTATTTGTATCGAGTATTGTAACCTAATAACTCTACACCTGTATATTTCAGTTAGTATACGTAAGAAAACTGCGGAAAACTAAGCCTTTGTGAGTTTCTGCATTGAAACAATGTCACACAATCTACTCGGGGCTTTTGTAACAGAGCACCATGTTGCTTTTAGTGTGTTTCCTCAGCGCTGTGTCCAGTCCTCCTCTCCTCTCCTCTGTTCATTGGTCCCTTTGTTGTAGAGATGGTGGAAGCCACAACCAGGCACAGCAGGTGTCAAAGACGACGTTTATCGTGGAGATGAAACTGGGGATTTTCATTCTTCCGCTGGTCAAAGCCAGCTCCTGTAGCAGTACTGAGGAAGCCCCAAAACCTCAGATCATTGGGCAAAAGTCTCCAGCTTGGAGCTCAAGTGCTTGTTCAGAATTGTATTGCCAGTAATGTTTTCATTGAAATGGCAGCTGTGGTGTTGCTAGTGTGGGCATCAGGGCCTTACAGTCCCCGCGTTCCCTGTCTTCACTTGGTTTCTGTGGACAGCTCCTCCAGCAGCGGGTTGGCCTCGCTCTCTGGTGTTTTGATGCTGTCGGTTCGCACGATGCAGGTGGGTCTGTGGAGGTTGAGCATCACCATCAGCTGCTGCCTCTCCATTCGGAGTTCTTCGATCTGGGCCTTTAGGTCAGAGTTTACCATTTCCAGACGCTCCGATTCCTGGACAAATATGTCGAATTATTAGATGCTAACGGACAAACAAACTGCCTGGACTGCAGCAGCCGTCCGCCTGGACAAATAGTTGCAGCCAAAACCAACAGAGTTGTACTAGCCGAACTGGCCTGAATGGGTTTGACACGAATCAGCCGTTCAAGTTTAGTAAAGCCTGATTATTTTGGGCTGCTTAAAACACTGCTGCTGCTGCTGCTGTCAAGTATGCAGTGCTGAGTCATGAACTCACCCTTTGAAGGAAGTCGGTCCGTTCCTTCTTTTTGTTTCGGCATCGAGCTGCTGCTACCTTATTTTTCTCTCGTCTTCGTTTCCTCCTTTCTTCATCTTCATCCCTCTGCAAACACAAATATTTTTAGTAAAGACAGACACAATTTTTTTCTATTGAATTAATATATTATATCTCTTCCTTTTCCTTCATAAAGACTCTTTTCATTCATTTGAAAACAGAAAAGGTTCTACATATAAATCATCGACTGTTGGTTATGGGAAAATGTAGGGTTAACTTGTTAAAAAAGCAAATCACCTGGAAAACCAAAGACAAAACCAATGGTGGTGACTCAGTGTTTATATTTTCCACTCCTCATCTTCCTTCTCACCTCTGTCTTGATGGCCAGTGGCCTCTTCCCCAGCCTGCTCAGGAAATGCAGGGGGGACAGCATGGAGCCCAGCTGGTGGAAGTCTGCCAGCTTCAGCTGATCAGTGAGTGTGGTGGCCGAGATGCCCGCCAGCGGGCCCAAGCTGGGCAGGGAGCCCGCCGCCAGCGAAGGGTCAGGTATCTGTCCCGGCATCATGTCCAACCCGGCCACCACCGCCGCTGTGGACAAAGAGAGGAAAGACAAACAGAGAGAACGATTAGGATGAGGGGATCTGGTCCAAAGCTAAACTGCTGCTGAGAAAAATTCACTGCAGCTCTTTTGGTGATACAGTGGAAAGCAGTTTCCCCTTTTTGTCTAAAGCAAGACCAGCATAACGATGGAAAAACACAATGTAATCCATCACCAGATAACAGGAAGAGACAAACTGCTCATGTCTCTGCCTTAAAGCATGTGGTTTAGGACAGACTTCTGTTGGTTTGTTGTTTACTTGTATTACAGTTTTAAACATCTTGTAGTACAATATGCTCAATGCTGGATGTTGAGAGGGAGTCCAGATTTTTCCCCCTCACAAAACAAAGACTAACTGCGCACCTACAGCTACAAATGGCAAATATATATCTAAAATTCTTCATTTGTTCCAATGATTCAATCACATGCTGTATGTACATTATTATGTATTCCACATCAGACTCCAGATAAATCCCATCGTACATTCTTCCCATGAAACAAGCAAATCAATCCATTCACTTAATTTGACATCAGTTTCTTTTTCTCTGAATTTTCCTCTGTCTTTGTCCTAAAACGTCGTTCTAAATGCGGGTTGTCGTTTCCCAGAATGAAAGCAAGAGCTGACAGCTTCGACAGCTGTGTTATCTTCTTAGTCGCCAGCGGATGAGAAAACAAACTCGAAGCTGTCATCAGCTCCACACTCATCTTCTCAGCATCGCATGCAAAGGGCAGCAGGGAAGCCTCTACTGTGATCACACAGGGCCCCGTCTTCCACACTCGGATTGTTTAAGTGGTTTTGGACTTCAATGTTTTGATTCAAGGGAAATCAAAAGGGAGGGAAAGCCTCAAACATTCAATTGCTGCCCTCTTCCAATTTAGAGTAGTTTGGAGGGTTTGATCACAGCAGTTTTTAATGTAATCAGGGAGGAATGAGGGACAGAGAGGGGAGAAAGAAAAGGCTGCGCAGGAATAAAGGAGGAGGCTGAAGAATTAAGACGTCTCTAATTACTGTGAGGCAGAGACTTGGAAAACCTCTGATGGCCAAATAAAAAACAAATGTTACAGATCAGAGCGGCGTAACATGAACCCTCTCTCCTTTAGCCAGCCCCACAGTCTGTGTGGAGAGGCAGGATGGGAGCAGGGATCGAAATGTTTGACGGAGGTAGTTGCTGATTCCACATACAGAAACAGATGCGGTGACATAAAAGAGTCGGCCTGTGGGCAACGAGGTAAAATAATCCCTGCTTCCACTGTTGAAAGGTTACACAAAGCAGAGACAGAATCGATGGGTGGCTCTAATTCGTCCTTCACAAAACCCCAACACCTGAAACAACCCGTGCTTCAACAGCTACTGCGCCGACAACAGACAGGATTACCAGGCACACCCGAGGCCACCAGCAGTTTCAGACGGCACACATGATATCGGTGTAACCGACATTAATAGCATTATTCACATTTGCCTCCTGAGCATTCAGCTGCAGCTGAACCTCGACAGGTTTGGCACAAACTGAACAAAGCCCCTCTCATATAGAGGCAACAAAGGCGTGCATTGTGAGCTGCTGCTGCAAAAACAGCTGACTTTGCTGGTGGCTGACAGGCTGACTGTATAGGAAGTTAGAAGTTTTTCTCTCTTTACTGCTTTTTTTGGTAGAGACTCTGCCTATTACAAAGGCTATAAAAGAAGTAATAGCGAAAGCCAGGGTTATGTAACTCTATTCTGATGCACTCCACCCTTCTTATGGGCTTGGTGCTCAAAGTGTTTTTACAGTTGCAGCGGAGTGGACTGTTGTATGAAAAGAAGACTAAATAAGTCAAAAGCGTTGCCTCGCCGCTGACTTACTGAGACATTCCATCCATCCTGATTACATTGCAGACTTCTGTCATCAACAGTCATTTTAAAAAATTGGAAGTTGGACACCCCCTTGAAAAGTTGTTTGCCTCCGTTTGCCTGCAACTTTAGCCGTTAAAAAAACAGAAAGAGGAAGATGCAATACATTCACAGCCAAAAGCTCTTCCTGACTTGTTCCCTACCACCCCCCCGACCACATAATTTACTCACTCCAAGGAGAAGCTGGTGTGTGGAACTAGTGTCTCATGATGCATTTTATTACAGAAGTCCTGACTGCCCTCCCTTCCTCTCTCCTGCTCTATGTATACTCCCATTTACACTGAGCTTGGCAGTACGCTGCTGTTTTTTCTGGAAAGGAAAGGAACAAGACAGCCCTGGCAAAAAAATAAAAAAAATAAAAAAAAGCTCTCAGACAAAATTCCTTCTCTCTGAGACTCCCAGAAGGGATGTAATGGAAGGTGCTCAGACTTTCTCTGCTGCTGAGAGGCTCTCTAAGAACAAGGAAATCATACAGCAGTTGATTCCGCACCAACATCTACGGCACATGATGTGGTTCACTTATTATTGATGCATTGGTTTAAAGGGTTTTTACTGTAATATAGTCATTTCCTTTTTAGAGATACAGACTCTGCCCACAATTGAGTTTATGACACATTTGATCCACTGGTCCACATATCTATGTAATTACACCTCTGATATTTTTAAAAACAGATTAGGACTGACTGAGCCAAAGTGGAGTTGGGATATCAAAGTTGCCAGACACTTGGGTCTTGCCTGTATGGCACTCCGGCATGGTGAAGTGCACAAGAAAAAGACACACAAAAAAAAATAGATGCATGCATGCACACAAAGATAAAACAAGATGTCTACTGGCCAGTTTATGCGTGCTTGTTATGTGCAACACAGTGTAACTGAACCACGCTGTCAGGAAAGCCCCCATTCCTCAGTATGACTTGTCGAAACATGCAGTTAAATCCATCACATACACAAAAACATCCATGCTTTTTAGTATGTACACTCAAAAGCAAAAAGAAAAATCTTTTATTCGAAACAGAATCAGATCAAACCCATCAAAATTTACAGAGATAGCTTTGTTGGAAGGCAAAATGAAAGCAAAGTGATCCAGAAACTAGATGTTCATCAGTAATGAGACATAGAAATGAGTTACACGCCACTCCAGACAAGCTGGTGTTGTTAAATCCCACAGAACAAGCTGTTGGCGTGTCTGACTTCTGAGTTAAAGACGACTTTTAAGCGGTGCTGAAAGTTTGCTGTTAGATTTCTTCCAGCCTGCCACACAAAGGTCTGAAAATCCCCCTCACAAACTCAACACCCATCAACCCTCGAGACATGAAACCCTTAAAAGCCCTCATCTGTACAACACAGGGAAAGTTTGCTAATGAAAGTCTTGCAGGGCGTAATTATATTCAAAAGCATGAGTCAAAGTGAATTTTACATTTTTCAAAGGAGGCGTATTTCTGCCTTTTTTTCCCCCACTCTCCTCTCGGCAGCAGCCTGCAAAGATTAGCGGTCAGCGTTCAGTGATGCAACAGCATTGCTTCTGCAGTCCGGAGGGAAGCCAGAACCAGAATGCTTGACTTTGACCAAGACTCATACAGAGCTGAGCAGCAGCATGGGCACCACCAGCACTTAGACTGGGGAGCAGAAATGTCTCGTATCAGTTATGGAAACACAGAAGCAGACCTGTTTGCTGGCTTATTTGCTCAGACACTTTACCTGTTTCAGCTGGACTAAATGTGTCCATTTCCTGAGAGTAATTAGCAGAGCTGAGGAATTCAGCTCCATTCAAACGGCCGGCTGCGCGATGACTTGAGGCCTCATTATCCTCATTCCTTATAGAGAGTTTGAAGGAGACGGGGGGTGGACGGATTTCAGAGGCCTCTCATTACCTTTACATAGCTGAGCTGTTCAGAAGGGCGCAGACGGACCTAACCATCGCTGGCAAATTATTTCCTTTCTAACGGAAATTTGTCAGAAATGGTTCAGGTTTTAAGTTACCAGACTGCTCCATTTACAGACTGCAGCATGGAGATGCTGACGGGAAGCGTTGTGCGCTCTCCCACCTCTCCCTGCATAGTCTCCTTTTGGATTAATAAGGCATCGGCGGGGCCACACACCTGCATTTCTGTGAAACATCTCACAAACAGCATTTGACTATAAGCACGAGCTGGAAACGCGCAGTGAGCGAGGACTCTGAAGCCAAGGTACACTCTCTGAATCTCCAGCCAAGGTCTGGGCGATCACCATTACCGTCAGGCTGTGGACTCGGAGCCTTTCACAATCCCCGGGGGAAACCAGGGAATTTGGCAGCAACTTTCCGCAAGGACAGGACAGTCCAAATATACAATATTAACACTCCTCCAATCGCTCATTCTATTTTCATTGGAGAGTGGTGATGAGAAACAGGCGCGGAGCATTATTACTGCGTCTGCTGCCCTCGTCTGCTGGTGTCACCTCTGACTGTTAAACCTGAGGGGACTCAGAGGGTGAATGCCAGTGGAAACGATTATCAAAACAGAAATTTCAGATCAGCTTTCGTTTCTTTCTTTTTTTTCCAGTTACTGCCACAGATAGAAGGAACTTCCCACAGCTCCTCTTGTGAAGATAACCTCCCAAAGCATTTCAACATCGTGATATTTAGCCCAAACCGCAGTCTGTCCTGATGAGATGACACTTTCTGCTGAGCTAATTCCACAGCTCAGCGGTAAAGGAGCTGGAGTAAGCAGTGCAGGACTTGAATGACTACATTTTACTGTAAACTGCCGCCTATGAATGATTTTTTTTCCAGTCAAATCCAAACACTGAGCACCTGCAGATACGCACAAAGCATTCAAACATGGCTGTGTGATCATTGGCTGGCTTCCTGCTGGGCCTGCATCTTTCCATTCAAACACTCACATCTATATTCTGCCTCTGGGTGGTCTCGGTTGAATTACTATAATGTTGCTATTTTTCTCCATGCTGCAAGTCAAGATCAGACTGCACGGCGGAGAGCTTTGGCGTGGCTCAGACGTGGATTACCATCAATCAAAATCCAAACACCTCGTAAGAAGCCTTTTTATAACGTATAGAGTTCGCTTCTGTGACAAATGCACGGTGAGAAATGTGCAATCCCTGGCAGCTAAATGTTGGCCAAGCACGTCCTGAAAATTAGATTTAATGCTGCCTGCTGAAGCAATCACCAGTATTATGTAACATGTGGTTGTCACTTTAAAGCTGCTTCATACTTTGTCCTCCGATATTTCCCCATCTGCCCCGTGTCAAGCAGACACTTGCACAGTGCAGACAGAGTGATTAAACTCGCTCCAGTGTCAGCACTGTGCCGCCTCTTTAGTTACTCTCAGAAACGTCAGGCTATAGGGAGGGTTAGTGTTAGGTCAACACTCAGTGACAAGAGAGCTTTCTGTCTGAACGCAGAAAGCTGGTTTCAGTTCCAAAATGAAATTCAATAAACCTGGAAACCACAACTATGTGAAAAAGAAAAAGCATGCCGTTTCTCGAAAAGCGCTGGCTTTAACATCTCTTCTCAGTTACAGCGTTGGAGATTTGGGTTTTTGTTTTCACGCAGCACATCCAGTTTGTCTGAAAAGCCTGTTTTTTTTTTTAGAAAGCACGCAGAAAGACTTATGGGGACTACAATGGGATTCTGATAATTTGATACCCACAGAAGTGAATAGCTGCTCCCGCAGCATTAGCATTAGTACCACTGAGCTGTTGCATAGTTGGCTGGCTCACCTGCAATGCGTCTGCCGTCTGTTCAGCGTGCTGGGGTGCAGCCTGGCAATTCTAGCTCTCCAGAGACGCGCTGGAAGGCATTTCTACTTAAAATAAACCCTGTGCGCCCACGTCCAGCCTCTGAGCCCTGTCGGCCCCGCGCTGCCTGTCGGCTCGCCAGCCCTTTCCCATTAATCCACTGCAGATTTCCATTTATGCGGAAACCATCTCGTGGATGTGTCCAGCCAGGCGCTGGGCATTTCAAACCTCCCGAACACACGCTCGCTCACTTAGACCCACACAAACATAGATGCAGCCACAAAGGAAACATCTATAAAGAACACGCAAATAGTTTCCCCTGCATGGCATATATTTGTACAAGCATGCAGTGCACCAGCTGAAGGGCACGCATGCCCCGAGTCGGAAAACTCTGAACCTGCAAACCTCTGACAAGACCTCCCTCCCCCTCACTCGGGCCGCAACGCACGAACCCGTCACAACCCATCCCTGCCAATAATCTTTTCAATGCCATGCCTGACCTTTGCCCTTCAGTCCACCGAGGGCAGAAACGCTGACCTAGAAACATGCACTGTTACATAATAAAGCATAAATCATTTTAAAACAAGCTAAAGTTGGCAAGAGGATGTTGCTCACTACCTGACAACAACAGGTTGCACTGGAGTCTGAATATGCTGCAGTAGGAGTAGGAAAAGTTCCATGAGATGCTTGCAAACACACATCTAATCCAGTATGCGGAAAAACATACGAATCTACAGGGCATACGTGTTTATGATGGACCAAAGCAAAGGCTAGTGATCGGTGGGAGATCACCGGTCTCAGCTGATCTCACATGCTGCCACAGACACTTCGCACTTCAGTTTATACCTCACTTAGGTTTCAAGGTGAATTAGCGATGCCAGTGGGTTCATTTTGTTAAGAAAATCTCTGTTTTAGCCGTTAGGAGAAAGTTTTAAATGCCGACTACTTACTCAGAGAAAACTAGTCAGTCGTCTTCTGTCAATGATGAACTCCGTTTGGACGCTGCAAAGAAATGAAGGGGACATTTGTCAGGTCACTTTTCCTGTGCAAGTCTGACTTTTGTGTTTAGAGCTGGAGGTAACAACTAAAAATAAAATCGAGGAAAAGGGACCTTTCAGTGTTGACATAGTTCAGTCAAATGGTACGACTGTGCATGCTAAACGCTACAACATTTGCTGTGTGGTGATGACCCCTTTGACAGAGTCTGTGGAGGAATTTCTGAACAAATCACAGTGGCAGAAGGCCCGAGGGCCAGAGGGCTCTGTGGATCCCTGCTCCTGAGTCTGTGTCTGAGGTGATGGCTGGCATTTTTCTGTTGGGGGATTACAGCACGATGAAGCCAGATATATTGGAAACGAGTCTCCAAAATTAAATCGATGCACAAAATGACGCAGACGAGCACAGGGGCTTCTCTTTGCGGG
The DNA here is from genome assembly GCA_907169785.1 of Menidia menidia. NCBI lineage: Eukaryota > Metazoa > Chordata > Actinopteri > Atheriniformes > Atherinopsidae > Menidia > Menidia menidia. The sequence continues at coordinate 4,140,747 of CAJRST010012224.1, read as the reverse complement.
TGTCTGGGCTCGGACTCAGGTCAAAGTGGGGGCCCTTTAAAAGCCTGACCCCCCCCCCACCCTCCCCTGTCCCCACACATTCCGGGGAGCCCGTCGGATGCGGCGGGATAGCTAAGCTAGCGGTTGACTTGATGGAAACCCACAACGTGTGTGTGTGTGTGGTGTGTGTTTGTGTGTGTGTGTGTGTGTGTAACGCGTTACATAAGCGCCTTCAACAGGCTAACGGACACTTCGGTTTAGCAACGCTGAAAGGGAAGAGTTCCCGAGACGAAAACGCCTCCTGACACCGGCCAGCGGGGGGGGGGGGGGGGTGTATATAACGAGCTAGGGGGGGAAAAAACGACACTTTTTCTCCAACTGCCGTAACGGCGGGCGTCCCTAACAGCGGTGCCCGCCAAGAGCTGCCCCGCCACGGGCACAAGTTTCAGCCCTCCGCCGGAGGAATGAAGTCATGTGTAACTAAACTCAGCGGCTTCAGTCGCTACAACGTGGTGGAAAAGTGCGTAGGGAAGAAAAAAAATTCAAATACCTGAAGCCCCGCACCTATGAGCAGACCCCAAACGCCCCCCCTCCCACCCCCCCTGTCCCAAAACCCCAAAACCTGCACGTTAGCTTGACGGTTTAAAGGCTGACTTACCTTCCCAGCGCCCAAAATCCGCAGTCACAACAAGAGGCGGCGGGAGGGAGGCGGCCTGGCTTTTCGACTGAGCAGAGGTCGTTGCATCAGCCCGCTTAAGTACCGATGTCGGCTGCGAGGCTCAGGAATGCGGAACTGAGGTCCCAGACGTAAGCATGGATGAAAATAATGTGAGAGGAGGCGCTGAAGACATTCGGGCTTTGTTTGCTCCACCCCATAGCAACCAAGAAAAAAAAACACACACACACAGAGAGAGAGAGAGAGAGACCGAGCGGAGGGCAGGAAAGTTTCAGCGGAGACTGATGGATAGAAATACCGTCGAATCTGGCAAAAGCACCCCCGCGGCTTTAGACGAGTCCAAAATAATGTTGTGAATGTAAACACAGCGTGCACGATGGTATTAACTGTGCCACAGAGTTGGTGTCAGCAGTTCAAATATCTCCGTCCAGACGGTGTGGACTGTTATTACATCAGCCAAAACTATGTCAGTGGAAAAAAAGTCAGATATGCTACAATATAGAGAGATCAATCTTTATGATATACTTAATCTAAGGAATTGTTTTTCAATCTAAACTTTTTTAGATTTAGATACCAGGTATTTGAAGAGGCCCACTCATTTTCATGCTTTAATAAATAAACATCTCTAAATGATTACAACTGTAAAAAATCTTCCAGGAAGAGCTGGACGTTGAACGCGACGCAGTTAAAAACTAATTGCTCCTTCTGTGAGATATTCTGCACATCTGTGAGACAGATCAGACACGTCACTGCCCAACAATTTATCTGTTGTATCAGTGATGTAAACTGCAAAGTAACCCCTGACTGGAGCTCCCAGTGTAGGGACTGCTCAGCCAAAACGAGTGCCTGCAGGACTTCTTTTGAAAATATAGTGGAGCAGAGAAGGGAAGCAACAGAAGGATGTGTTTATGAAACTAATACTTCAGATATGACACATGCAGAAACGTAAATAGTTGCATTACGTTTAAGCTAGTTAGTGAAGAAGTGTACACAATCTCAGATACCAAGCTTTTGTTTATTTTGTGAAGAAAAACTAATCTGAACAAAAATAAATGTTGGTCTACAGGTCGAAAGATTGCTGGTGAGAGAGATTTTTTCTAAAGACAAGTGTCTGAAACCAGCATCCTTTTGAGGCATTTCATCCCTGTTTCATGTTTGTTTTCCTCCAACAAATTAATCTATTTTCATATTTGTCTAATGGTGCGATCCCAGGCATTTACGAGTCAAAAGAGGAGCCACAAAAAGTTCTGCGGTGGGAACTGATGAAGAAAGATTGACCTTGAAATCCTGCAGAGTTTTTTAACTCTGTAGCTGCTCTGAAAGTGCAATTAACTTGGCTTTGAGTATTGATTAAGTTGGATCTTGATTCATAAAGAGAAACTTTAACGAGAATCAGGTCTGCTTAATTGTGATAGTGGCAGAAAGTTCCAGAAAAAATATTTGGATGACTCTTCCTGCTGCTTCCCCCTAGTGTGAGCCGTTGTAATTACGTCCTGTTGCACATTTTTTTACGAGGGAAAACGTTTCTCTACATGGCATACAGTTACTGTCATTGAGCTCTGCAGAAAATACCATGATTAACTACATCTTTTACCTGAGATTGTTCAGGCACAGGCCCAAAATCATATCCTTTAGTACACCCTAAAAGTGTCAGCCTTCTGGTTTCCTCAGTTGTGTGATCACTGATCGAATAAAACAAGTGATCAAGCAGCTCACTCGTCGCTATACCTGTTATTACATGTCAGGTTTTAGTTGGGCTATTATCTCAGGCTCAGTTGGGTTTAACACAATGCCAGCTCAGGCGTTCCAGCTAGAACAAGCAGCCGAGTTATTAGAGCCTCGCCAAAATACCCCACTCTGTTCCTTTTTTAGATTCTAATTCGGTTCCTCTGTGATTTATGTCTCCCATCTGAGGGGATGTCGGGGGGGGACTGTGCGTCACAGTCTCTCTCAATGCTGGTGACAAATTTTCGGGGAGATATTTGGAGCTAATAAAGCAGAACTCGCAAAAAAAATGATATATTTCACTAGGCAGGAGGGTCCTGGCCACTCGTGGCTCAGACAGGAGGGAGGTTTTCCTTCACAGGTTTATAGATTTAACTGAATTCCTCTGTGTCTGCAGGGAGGCGGCAGGGATGTCACTCAGCACACCAACACACATGGTATAGGCTCATTTTCCTCGTAAAGCCTTGAAGAAAGAATTGTCCCCGCCAATTACAACAATCGCTGGTTACAAATCTAAAGATAGACCGGTTTAATTTGTTTTCCTTTGCCATGTCTAAGTGGGAACTGTTCAAATATCCACGTTCTATTTTAAAATTCATAATGGTATCAGTGTGCACTGTACTTACCAGTGTTTTTGGAATTGTCCATTCCTTCAGAGTTTTGCATGAAAACACGATCCTGTGTGCACGTTCCAGTAGCTGCCAAAATGATGAATGGAGAGAGAAGTCAGTTTGTGGTTTAGCAGCTCTGCCAGACTTTCTTCGGCAGTCAAAGCAATGTAACTGCTTTTTCTGTATTCGCAAATCCTTGTTTTATAGAGTTTTAGTTTTAGAGATGGGTATATACATGTATGCTGTTCTACTTCATTGGTTTATTGTGGGGTCTTGCTGGGTAATGTCGTGTCCTGTTAATATCATCCTGGAATTGATTTTGCTCCCATTCAATGGTTTAGTTTTACTTCCTGTTTTAATCTGTTGAGCTTCTCCTCTGTGTACTCGCCTGGCCTCATCACACCAGGCCTTCGCCTGCAGACCACCACATAACTTTTAAAAGCTTTAGTTTTTATTCAGTTATTTTATTCAGCTTCAGTTTATGTTTGGCCTGGTTTCCTTTTCCAGCAACTTCTGTACATTTTTTGGAAAGCGGATTCAAAGAGTGTTTTTTCAGCTTTCAGTTTGGTTTAAAGTGTAGGGAGGATTTCCTAATTTTAGTCGATTTTCATAAATGTTTTACTATCTTAATTATTGCCATTTCTTCTATTTCCGGCACACCTGACTTAGCATTTGACTCTGAAAAGTTTCTCACATATTGACTTAATTATACTCATATGTATTAATAGTTCAATCTGACCATGTGTTTTACATAAATAGCTGAAATGTGTATTTTTTTATTCCTAACCCTGTAAATCCATAGCTGACTTTAAAGCTAAACACAATTGTTGAATGTCAAATACACCAGTCAGTCACGACTATTTTTTTCTGTTAGGATAAAGTTTGACTTCTATCTGCAGGTCAGGTTGATGTGTTTGGTAGTATATAATGTGGCATCACATTTTAGGGAAATACCCAATGGACCAGACACAACCTGACTCACCCACCACAGAGCAGACATAACCGACAAAGTTTATTTAAAAGCTACTCCATATAATTTCCTTCCTTTCTTTTGTTCTTCTTTTTCAGTAATCTCAGACAATTGTAGACATCATCGAAATAGGTGTATTAATAATGAAAGATCTGCATTTAAGTCATGTTATTTAAAGAGGTTGTGCTCCTTTTTCCAAGCTGGATTTGATATTTGGAAATATTCTGTTACTACAGAGTCAAATTTCCCATTTTCTTACAGCAACGCAGTGAGCAAAAAGTCTTACTTTGCCACACTATCTTATGATCGTCAAATTCTGATTTGATGCAATTTTGTGCCAAACACCAATATCAGTACACTGTTTTCTGTCCCAATACAAACGGGATTTTTGCCTTAAAAAAACACACGGCGACCATCACTCCTCCTACCCTTTGATCATCCTGTTTCCATTTAGATCCAATCTCTCATTGGCATGGATTCACCAATTAATACTACTATAGAAACATAACAGTGTCCTCCTTTAAATTCCAACAACTGACTGTTTTGTTTTATACTGTGAATTTTATTATGTCAATTTCTTTTAAGCACATGGAACAAAAAAAAAAGATGAAGCAGTGAGTTCATGCACGTATCAAGCCCGTCTTTGGCACCCGTACAAGACTACTGTCTCACAGCGTTACTCATGTCAGGTGACCCAGCCTCCCCAAATCTAAATGGCATTGATTTATCCCTGTAAATATAGCACTTCCTCGGGAATATCACAGCAAGCAGGAAACAGAACAGTCAGCGGGTGCATGAGCTAACAGATGAGCAGTCAGTGAGCAGCACAACAAATAAAGGAAAGACGGATATCTGTAACTGGGCGGGCAATATTAGACATGTAACAGGGTGCTGATGTGAAATCCTCTCATCCTGAGACGTTTTCCAACGTCACCATGATTTATATCCTACTAATTAGTCAGATTAAACCAAAGCTGTGTGGTGAAAAATTCAACTACTATTACACATAAAAAACACACAGTGGCTGAGCCCCACCTCAGGCTTCCCGCTCTACATTCCGAGCAGATAGGTATCTGGTAAGTGTAGACAGATATCTTATCAAATGATTCCCGGATGAACATCCAAATAAAACCAGCTCCAGAACATGTTGACAAGTTAACACAGGAAAAGTTTGTGATGGCGGAGTTTCAGTGTCATGGCCCTGCCCGTGTGTATGTAAACAGTTGAGCAAAGCCACACAAAGATCTGTAAAAGGTGAAGTGTGTCCCATAACTTCTAACACACACAGCGTCTCTGTTTGCACAGAATTGACCAAAGACATCATGGTTGAATCCTAAAGTGGAAAAAGCGCACAAGGCCTTAAAATGGTCAGGGAAGTCAAATTAGGTCATACTTTGCCCATTCAGTTACAGAGAACGTGAACTGGGATTAGACACTTGTGACAGGTTGGCTTCCAAAAAGTTTGACATTCTGCAATAACAAATGTACAGCTTTAAATATGTCAAACTAAAGTGAAGATGTTAACAAATTTGTTTAATAACACCTTCCTGGGGGGGTTTTCAACATTAAACCTCCACTTTTTAAAAAGTTTTTCAATGCCTGAGAACTCTCACAGTTAGAATTGTAGTTTAGAAGGGAGGGCTGAGAGAGCTGCTGCCTCCTCAATCTGTGCTGCTGCCTGCTCTGCAGCGCCTCCTACTGGTTTCAGTGGAGACAGCACATCTCACATGAACCAAATTCTGTGGAGAGGAGCTTTAAACTCCGACCTTTTCTCATGCATTAATGTTAACGAAAAGAAAAACCCCTCTGTGAAATAGTGAGGGTTTTATTAAAAGCCTGATCGATCCTTTTGCAATTAAAAAAAAAATCAATCTAAGCATACTAAAGCCTTTCAATTCCCGAATGCTGTTTTGAGAAAAGGTTTGGATTTAAAACAATCTCCACAATTACCATGACGCACTTGAGAGCGTTTCTCTAATTGATGAGGAAGTTTCGTCTGCTAACAATCAGCTGCATTCCTCCCTGATCATGTCTAGATTTATTTTCCTGAAATATGACACCTGTTGCCATGGAAGCAAAATAGCTGCAACTCCAAATATGGGCAAAGGAAGTGAAACGGTGCGGCAGTCGCGCGATGACGTCAGGCACGGTCGGAACAGTACGTACAGCTACGAGGAATCGGTTCGCTTGACCGTGACAATGGCGGAACAGAAATGGAACTATGAATAAATTATTAACCTGCTGTTTCTACGGCTCCCACTCGGTTTGAAGAGGATCTAGTCCCCGTCGGCTGCACTTTATGTAATACCGAAACCAAAAATAGGCACACTGACTTGTTTTTGGAGTGACACTTAGCAAGAAGGCATTTGTTCAAACACCACCTTCCCCTCTCCAACGCCAGCACGGTCCCTCTTGTTATCTTCTCCCACAACATTCAGCTTTATAATGAATGTGTCAATGGCCTTACCAGTCTCTGTTTAGCTTTTTAATGCGTTAGTTTTGGCTTTGTTCTGTCCTTTGGGTCTTGAAGTGCCCACTTTATATCTGTTGAGGAATGAATATGATTGGAAATCTGCATAATAGCTTCGAACGAGATCCCTTATTTTGAGTTATGACTGTTTATTCAAACAGAGTCATTCTTTGACTGACAACAATGGTAAGACAAAGCGTGGATGTTTTGCTTTATTTCCAGCATCGTTCACTTGTTTTGTTTTGCTCTTTTTTGCATCAGTATCATCTTTTGATATGTAAAAAAATAAACTATGTCATAAAATACATCTTGAGAAAATACATGGCATGATCAGTTTTGTCATGGAAATACTTGAAAGGAAATGTAGTCAAGTCAGGGGACACCTTACAGCAAGATGTTACACGTACGCTGCTACATATAACCCTCTATTTTCACGTGCTACAACTTTAGTCAACAGTATTAACACGTATGCTAATAAGCATAAATTCACATCACAGGAAGTTATTTAAAAACACAAGATACCACCTCTTGGAATACCAATGATTTAGATTTGCATGCACTTTGAATCCAGCACATAGTCTCAATTCAAACAATTGTAACGATATGGAATAATTAAACCCTGTTACAGTCACAGAAAACGCACCATCTTAGATGTTTAGGTTTACACAACATCCAAGCTCACACTACAAAAGATTATCATAGATAGAGATCATAGCTTTCTGGCTGGCTAGATTACAAATACAGAGTAATGTTGCATAACTTCTTTGCATTCACAAGGCCAGTAGAGTTGGCGAGTTAAGACTATCTTTCATTAACTCAGAAGCTCCAAGGCCGCCTTTGAGGCCCTCACAGGTGTCAGCCAAGGATTCAATCTCAGAATAATTAAAGGAGAAGACTGAGCGGTAATTGCTACAAGTGGGACTGGAAGACATGACCGGTGTGCTCAAAGACTCAAGATCACTTGCTACAGATTTGTACAGAGTTTCCCAGTCTGGCAGGCTGAAGGGGCCGCTCAGGTCTATGTCAGGGACGGAGGCAGCCGTCTCTGAGGTCACGGCCATCTCCAGGCTTGGCACCAAGTCGTCCAGGTCATCCCCTTGCAAGTCCTCCAGAGTCTCTTCTTCTGCGCTGGAACACAGGAGAATGTTGGAGTTTCCCAGAATGGCAGCAGCTGGGATGCATGGGACATTGTCCATGTCCTGACTAGCAGGGATTTCTCCGACCGCCGCGTTGCTCTCTGGAGCCTTTACATTCTCTAGGATGGACAGCAGCTGCGGGAAGGCTGGAGGATCCTGCAGCATTGAGTTAACATCATCATCCTCCTCCCTGTCACTGTCATGGTTAGCAGGGAGTTTGCAGGGAGGTTTGTGGGAAGCTAAGACGTGCTCCAGTCTCTCCTTTTCCTTCAGCAGGGTGGCTATCTCTGTCTGAAGGACAGACTTCTCCTCCTCCAGCAAATCGGTTTCCTGAGGGAGGACGGCACATAAACAGGAGACACAGCATGAGCGAAGTGTGAAGGCATCTCCCTGTGGTGACCAGAGCTCTGCAGGCATCCCTGCTTCGCTATAGTTGTAGTGATGGCACGTTACTTCCATGTATGTGTTCAATTTTGGAGGCATGCATGTTGTAATTTCATAAAACACCACACTTACAGCTTGAAGGCTGTCTATTAGCTCCCTCCTTCTGTTACGACACTTTGCTGCAGCAATCTTGTTCCTCTCCCTCCTGATCCTCCTCCTTTCCTCCTCCTCTTTGGAAGGCTAAAATCAATCAGGAGAAAGGAAGCATTTCATTTCGCATCCTGCTCATTCTCACCGTATCAGCAGTTGGCTTCTGGACACCATTCCATTTGCCAAAAATGAAAAAAGCCTGGTCGCTCTGAGTGCTGAGAATACTGATCTTGTCTGTGCAGACTCAGGTCGTGCAGATGCTGCACTACTGGCACGGTCTCGCTGCGCGTGTGAACGCGCGTTTGATGCTGCTTCCGTTCCCAGCCACAATACACAGACCTGTAATCCTTCAACTTCACTAACCACTTTATCTAATGTGACAAATTCTGGGGTTTTTTAAATAGTCGTCAGGTTTTTTTTTATTGTAACTGCAACAACGGTTAATTAACCTTATTTTTCTCAGTGACGATCAAATATCGCGATATCTCAATTTTTGAATTAACCTATATAAAAATGGGACCGAGGAGTTGGGCAGAAATATTGAAGAACACCCTGACTTCTGTTTTTGCCTGGTTAATTTACAGATGTGTTGAATGATTCAAATCAAGGTCATTTTTTTTACACCGAACACTGACGTTTTTGTCCTGGTTGTCCCCTCGCGTACCTGCTCTTTTTGCCCTTTCCTCTTGCAGGCTTTCGCCTTCTTTACACCCGCAGGGGAAGACGTTTGGGTTGCGCCATGACTTCTGGTTTTTGCTCGACCACACGACGCAGAGACAGATGTGACAGCTGTTGGCTGCACCATCCACTTTAGTGACGCTGAGATTACAGCCACAGAGCCGGTGTCACTGTCCTGGAAGAAGCCACATCAGAGACACACGCATCGTCAATCTCCCATTTAGCATATCAGATGAATAAGTCACGTAGCAGCTGACCTTTACCAGTGTTTAAATGGAACATCAATTGTTTGCCAGATAGACGTCAAAGAAAACTAAATCAATGTTGCGACTGTCTAGAATGATCAAAATGACAAACGTCATATCGCAATAACGTTATCTACCGATTTACAGCAATGTTTATTACCGTCATCACTTTCAAATGAAAGGTCACTATCAAAACATTAAAAAACATCTTGGCTTTAAGCCATCAAAACAGAGACTATAGGTACACCTTGTAAAACCTATTCTGCAGAGACACGATGTTAATGTAGAGAATCCTTATTTTTCCATATCATTTACAGCAATACACAGTAATCTTGTTAAAGGGAAAAAAAACTGACAATACAATTAATTTCAAGACATGTGCACGATTCAAGGATTGCTGCCTTCCGTGGCTTGTGCCCGGTGCAACCTGTCAGATTTTGCTCTGCAATTGTCCATCTGATGATTTGGAATGATCGGATCCACTTCTACCTCGGCGCTGTCCACTGATGATGAAAGCGAGTCAGGAGGATGCTGGCTGCACCCAGGGGTGTCCCCGCCAGGCGATGCTGTGCTACAGCTGGAGGAAGGGTCGAACTCTGAGCTGGAGTCTGGATGCATGTTTTATTTGGGAGATATCGGCAGAAAAAAACAAACGCTGGAGCCGTCAGTGTTTTCGAAGCAGAAAGTGATCCCTGAACGCCTACTCCATTTGCCGGGATCATAAATGGTAACTGTGCAGATGTGGAGTGGCCCGCCTTTTATAGTGAGCTGGAATTTTATGAATGAAATCTGTGTGGCGAGACTGAACCATTTCGCAGAGGGAGAAGTGATGGAGAAATCCGGCTGGAAAACGTTTTGGACTTAAACACTGAAATCATTTAAATATCTGAGCCGTAACAGTCGTGAAGCAATTCACTTTTATGTATTTGATTTACTCGAATATCCAAAAACAGTGTAAATGTGTAAAGGGACACCCCTACCCACAGAAGGAGCCCACCGACATGAATGAACTACGTCATTTCATGTATGCAGCATCTGCATCATATAGCTAGTCATAATGTCGTCCCCCCCCCCACGCCCCCCCGAATTCAAGAACACATAAATAGATACATTCTCATTTTTAGATAAAGAGGCGATGGCAGCCATGGAGCAGTCTGTAGATTGTTGAAGGTCCTTTTGACCACTCTGATCAAAACATTTGATTAGAACAATGCTGACGCGAAATCGCCTCAGCTTCTATTTTTATATTGGTCTTATGAACTCAAGGCTCATTTAATCATTCTGCAAAGCTTCCAGAACTCTGGATGAAAAATCAACAATCCGTAAATCTACTTGTCAACTCTTGACCACCTCGCCTCTCACCTGCCTTTGCATGAGAATAACGCTCCAGCAACAGAACCGTCGCTGTAGTAAAGCAGCCAATGGCCAAATGGACCGGTCGCACCATATATGGGTTTCCGGATATCCAGAACGCGCTATCCAGCACGAGGAGCGCGCGGACGAGCGCCTGGCTGCCTGTAGCCCACTCACACACACGGCGAGGAAAGAAAGTGAAACATGCGCCGAAAGACGCGGCCGTCACGCACCTCAGCTGCAAACGGCGTCATTAGCGGAGTCTTCACACACCGTTTTTGCATGTGTAATAAACACCGATATTCTATTTATGACTAGTTACGATGTTCTTCCTGCGGGAATCGTGGATAAACCAGGAAGACATTTTTAAATAGACTTCTTGCTAATTGAATGCTAGTGTAATCCAGCTCCTATTAGAGGATGCTTGTAGATATATTTAGGCCTCACATGACCTCACAGACGCGTGATGTGAGGCTATTTGATGGTGAATAGATGGGGGGGTGCTTTGTCTGCTCAAAGGGGGCTCGCTCCCGGCTGCTTCCCGGCAGTCGCAGCCCCCTCTGAGCCTCTTTACCGGCACATCACTGGGTGGTCAACTAGCTCCTATTCTATAGCAGGCTTCCCAAGACCAGAAGAGTTCAAAGGTCGTAAACACCCGTCACGACAAATCAACGACACGCTTTAATGCGACCGGTTTATTTTTAGATTCAGTGACATCAACGCTGGAGGTTCGTTTAAATGAAGCCAACGCATCACCTTAATTGTTGGAGCTGAACACTACTTCAGGTTTTTATTGTGACATAAAAGCACACGTGGGCGGCTATGAAACACAGGACAATTTAAGTGTACAGATCACTTTGCACAATCAGAAACTGGACTAATATAGGCCTAATCGTACTTTCTTCAGCCAATAATGTGAGGAAGCCCAGCAGTACAAGCTGTCCGGGAGCTGCTGTGGAAGCTTCTGTGCTTGCCAACCATTTAAACAGAAAACAACCCACAAAGCTTGTTTGGTGTCATGTTTCATTCCGCTGCTTTGCAGCTTTCGTAGAGAAATAAAACAATCGACAGAGCTCTCACTCGTAGATGATTTGCTGGAAACCAAAGCTTGCCGTACTCCCCTTCTGACGTCACGACGTATTGTGAGGGTGTTTCTTCGAGGGAGACACCGTGGATCCGATTGGTTTTTTTCTTTCCTGTTGTAGTGAGACTGCGTAGCAACACAAAACATCTTTGTTACTATGCAAAATATCTACGTCACTGACGCGAAGGGGCTGGGCGTTGCTATGGCGACCAGTTATGTTCAACAGAACAAGCGCGGGAAAGAAAACAACAGTGTTTTGACTTGGATTGGATGCACTTTGCCCCACTAACATAATTTTATTTACTAATGATATTTTGAACAATACACTTCTGGTTTGGGCTGTGTCCTCCTCATTTAAGCACCAACAGAGCCTCCTTGTATTTCTTTTAATGGGAGTTGCTTTCACAGACTTCCCAGAAGACATGTGGGAAAGTGGCTGTTTAAGAAAAGAAAATCTTAACTATGTTAAAAGTGTGTATTCATGTGACTGAAATATTAGTGAGTAACCATAGTAATTCAGTTAACAAGGGGGGTAAATAAAGTGAAAGTGTTTGGCCCACATCATGAAATAGGCGTGAGAACTCATTCAGCCTGGGGGAAGACCTCTAAGAACATCTTCACCCTAAAACAGTCCAGCTGCTGTATTGGAAAAGAACATGTAACAAACCATTTGTTGGCTCAGTGCATTGTGAAACACACCCATGTCTGTCTTGCGCACTAGAAGGTACAGTTACTGCCTCCAGCCATCACACACGCAGGTGAACTCTTTTGTGCTGACATGCATTTTCTTTTCTTTTTTTCAAAATATTTTTACTGGAAAAAAACACAATACAATGCAATATCTCCAATACACAATACAATATATCCGGTCACAGAGATACAACTGACCTTTTTTTGTATACAATGACCAGCCCTCCACCCACATCCCCACTCAGTTCATCACAATTACCACAAATAATGTGTACAATATGAAAAGTACAACAATAAAACGCACATAATCAGTTGGGCAGTCCCTTGAAATGAATGAAATAGGAAATAAAGGATTGCCATTTTGGGGGGAAAAAAGTAGCAATCAAATGGCAAAGGTTGCAGCTTTAGGACATAATATTAAGATAACCCAACCAGAAACATTTCAGATCACGACAATGGATTTTCAAAATTGACAAAATGTCACAAATAGATTCTTTGGACTGTTTTTTTTATACTTGTGTGAACCATGAAGATACAGTAACTTATTACAAAATGTTTTTTTTCTACTAAATTTATACTTTGACATTGTTTGTCTGCTTTTCTAACAAATATTTGAGAAGCATGTTCTGAATAAAGTCCTGGAGGATGACATACCCTACAAAGTGATAGCAAAACCTTTTCAGAGGTTACATTTACATTTTGTTGTAAATGTCTTGCAATAAAGACCGTCACATTATTTAACATTCCATTGAAAATGATTTCAAATGAAAGATGTACTTCATGTGCTGAGACGGCTGAAAGGACATTTATTAAAATCATAATTTAGTGTCTGTGCACTTGTGTAACATAATATAGGTCATAGACAATTTTCAGCTTTTTTTGTTTGTTTGTTTTAATATTTGATGTACTTTTGGTGTAAGTTGCACTTTTACCGGCAATCAGCCCTGTTCGTTTAGTTTTCACAACGGCTTCTGTGTCTGTTGTCTTAGGTTACGTCAGGTTGCTGCCCGGCCAATCTCAGATGGTTTCCCATCAAGCTCCGCCCATTTTACAGGATGCACCATATATGGTAAATTACGTATCGGGGATCCCGTTTGAGAACTGGAATATTCCAAGTCTTCAGAATGATCTTAAAAATATTCTAAAGTCATCTCTATTGCCTTTAAAATGTTGGAAACGAGTGCCAACTGTTCAAGTTGACCGCATATATGGAGCTAAAAAGTAGGACTCTGGTGTTATCGCGTTGTTATGGCAGTGTTTGGGTGGTTTTCTCCAAACGGTGTCTCGTAGCCACGCCCCTCTTCGTGACGTCACGATCAGGCTTATATATAGACGGCGAGCTCCCACAGTTGGCAGTTCAACTTTGAGTAGCACAGCAGCGATTAGAAAAAGAAACCGGAGCAGCACTTAAGGAGTTTGTGACATTTGCTACCGGGATATCCTCGTCTCGAGTTTACTATCCCTCTTCCGAAACGTTCGCTTGGATCGTCTTTTCTTGATATTTTTTTTGGGAACGATGATGTTCACTGCTTTCAACACGGAGTGCGACTCTTCCTCCCGCTGCAGCACCGCTTCTCCGTCCGGGGGAGACAATCTGGGATACTACCCGTCACCGGCAGGATCTTACTCCAGCTTGGGATCCCCCCAGTCTCAGGTATGTCCAGACAAATACGACTCAGCATTTTATTGAAAAGTATTCATGCTAAATATTCGAGGGAGTCTTTCATATAATAGATTCAAGCTTATTTGAACATTTGCTCAATGTTAAACTTAATAATATTAATAATAAGTTAATAAAAACGTGTAAGTGATAGATGAAGGATGGATGGCATAAAGGCTCATGTCAATTCTTGAAATAGCACGTTAAACTGCGCTGCACACAGTGCAGGACAGGCTTCATTCATTCATTCACCTGGAAAACTCCATAGAGAGCATGTAACGTCATGGCTGACATCATAGGGATATTTTTAAACGGTCCAACTTCACAGGACCTTTTTGTGCACCCCAGCCTGAAAACTAATGTACTAATGACACTTGCTTTATTTCCTCTAGGAATTTACTGATCTGACAGCATCAAGTGCCTCCTTCATCCCCACCGTCACGGCTATCTCCACGAGCCCAGACCTGCAGTGGATGGTCCAGCCTTTGATCTCCTCGGTGGCCCCCTCTCACAGAGCTCACCCTTACAGCATGAGCCCCAGCCCTGCATACCCCAGATCATCTATGAGATCTGCATCATCCAAGTCTCACACCTCTACCAAGAGGGGCAGAGTAGAACAGGTGAATACCGTTATGACCACTTACCTGAAGTATTACATAATCATTATATATAATCAGCTTTAATGTGCAGCAAAGAGCTTGAGTTTTGACTCTTTTTTATTCTTTCATGTGCAGGTTAATCATGAGGAGGAAGAGAAGCGGAGAATTCGCAGAGAGAGAAATAAGCAGGCAGCCGCTAAATGCCGCAACAGGAGGCGCGAGCTTACAGACACCCTTCAAGCTGTAAGTACATCAGCACATTTACTGTCACTCATCAAAATGTATTTGCTGCCAGAGCAATTAGCAGTGTGATCCAGCAACCAACTAAATACCGCTTCCTTTATTTCCCTCTCCCTGACAGGAAACTGACATGCTGGAGGATGAAAAATCCAACCTGCAGAGTGACATTGCCAACCTGCTGAAGGAGAAGGAAAGGCTTGAGTTCATTCTTGCTGCCCACCAGCCTATCTGCAAAATTCCATCAGAGCTGGAGACGGACTTCCCCGTGTCCTCCATCTCTCCCTCCCACTCCTGCCTCTCTCCCGCCTTGGCTTCCCGGCCAGAAACATCTACCATAACCGCCAGCCAGCCATCCTTCACCTCAACCTCTAACTCCATCTTCTCCAGCACCACGCCCATCCTCTCCACTGCCACTGTCTCCGACAGCACGGTCAAGATGGCCGACCTGGAGGCCTCCGTCCTGGAGGAATCCCTGGATCTGCTGGCAAAGACAGAGATGGAGACGGCACGGTCAGTGCCGGAGGTGGACCTCTCCAACTCCCTTTACACCAGCCAGGACTGGGAGCTCCTTCATACCTCAAGCAACAATAATGACTTGGAGCCTCTGTGCACACCCGTGGTGACCTGCACACCAGCCCTCACCACCTACACGTCCTCTTTTGTGTTCACCTTCCCTGAGGCTGAGACCTTCCCCACTTGTGGCACAGCACACAGGAGAGGAAGCAACAGCAATGAGCAGTCATCCGACTCCCTCAGCTCACCTACCTTGCTGGCTCTTTAAAGACTCTTCCTGAAAGAAAAAAAATCTTCCTATCAGGCACATTTTCTCTGATAATGAAAAAAGATGTGCAGATCACAGGGCTATGGAGCAGACTTGTACCAGGAAGCATATTATTTCTGATTTAATCTGCCTTTATCTATACTTGCCTATTACACCAATGTAGCAAGTTAACGAGCATGTTTGAACTAATACCAACTAGTTATTTTGAGTTCCTATATGATTTCATGGTGCTAGAAAACAAAACTTGTTGTGTATCGATGTGTGTTCAAAGCAATAGTTATTATTTGATCCAGTTTGTTTTCTGGTTAATGGAATGTGAATTGTTTGTGAACCTTTAAAACTGATGTGCTTTGTCTTAACCATGGTTTGAGTGGTCTATCCGAGTATGAAGTTTTCTGTGAAAACATTAGTGTTATTAATTTATGATATTTCAATTTATATATTATTTTTTACAAAGAGTATGGGCAAATGTTATTTGTAAGTTATGTAAATAAAATATAGAAATATTTCAATTCAACGTTGGTGTGTGAAAGAATTCATTGCTCTCCCTCCATACTTTGGAGATGTGAACCGAGATCTGGGCCTGAAAGAGTCAATTATGATAAGGTCTAAAATTAGCCCCAGTAGGGATAGCTGTCTTTTTTCTTTTTTCATGCACCTCCACCGGCTCTATTTATTGTTCCGTCTGTTGCCAAGGCTAACTGTACGTCAAGGGATCTTACGTCAGTGCGTTCTTTCCATTTTTTTTTCTTTTTCATTTGCAAGCCCTGCGTGATGACGTTGGACTTCCTCGCCCAAATATAGAATTCCACGGGCAGTTGCTACTGCAGTCTGAGAGAGAGCGGACGCGTTCTTCCGCGGAGACTGAGGCCTCCCTGTCAGGCTTCCCTCTGCAGCCACAGTTGGCCTGTCCGCTGGGGGGGGGGAAAAAAAGGGAAGAGTCGGTGCTTTGCTTCCGCTTCCGAGGCCGCACTGTTTCTCACATCTCGTTTCGACACAGACGCGCACTCCGCACGGGTTCGCGACCAGTGAGAAGAGGATCCGAAAGCAGCGTTAAAGCCGCGGTTTGCGTTGGCGTGCATCGTCTTTTTCACTTGGCAACGTGTGAATACGTCAAACCGTCACACATCAGTCAGGGACGAGCGTTTAGAGCTAGTAAAAATAAACAGTTCACTCAAGGAGCACGGCCAGCATCATATCTAATGCCCTCCTCCTTACATGACCTCTTTGCAAGCACCTATGTGCAGAGGATGGTGAAAAGGTCCTACAGAAATATCTTGGAAACGTGGTTATCTGCTAATCTAATTAGCAAATAGTATTATATAGTGGAATTGGTTTTGCGTTGCAGTTGTGTTATTTCATATATTACACTTGTGTCAAAATGATTAATTGGGATTGTCATTCTTTTTTTGTTTGTTTTTTTTTCCAGGTGTGGCTTAGCAAAGAAATGATTCTATTTGGGCAGCACTTATTTGCCTGCAGTTTTTCATGGAGCTGTACTCTTCCCCACTTTTACTCGTAATTCCCACTCGCTTTAACCTTCTTAACTGCGTTGCACCATGCGCGGACAGAATCATGTAAGGGTTGGTTGCCTAATGACTTTTTCCACAGGAAACACATGGTGAGTGTACGAGGGAGACACTCCTGTGTAGACTGGGATCACACAATAACTAACCAGCTCTGACGTTTGAGCGAAGTGGTCACACCCTTAAGGTGTAACACCGTACCAGACACAACCTGCTGCTGTGCCACTTCCCGTTTGGACACGGGCCGTCTTGTACTGAGCCTAACCTGAAATATCACATATTTGGTACGGTTGGAACAATTTAACTAGCAAACGTATTGGGTAATGCGCGTTCTTCCGTAAAACTTTGTAAATGCTTCAATGAAGATTCCCTTGTCCTGCTGTCGCATTGCTATTGCATAACAGCCTGATTCTGAATGCCGGTTTTCCTTTGCACTTTAGCAGAACTTCCCTTTATTCTTCTTCAAAAAAAGAAAAAAAGCTTCTATGTGCGACCAAGCAGTGCCAGCTATCTCTATTAATATCTCGGTGCGGGGCCCGGGGAGATGGGGTAGCTGCAGAAATAGCAGGTGCCTATTGCTTCTTTTAACATCAGCATCAACAGCAGTAAAATTAGACCACTGTGACGCCAACCTGCGTCGGTGCTGCAACCCAGGGGAGTAACCAGGCAGCGTGTACCGATAACAGAGAGGGGAGGAAAATAGAGCAAGACAAGGGGAGAAGGAGAGGAGAAAAGCGATGAGCGAAAGAGGACAGCCGGGCGGGAGACAGACAGAGATCAGTGTGTAATTGTGAGAGCAGATGATGAAACTGCCGGGTTCGCCTACGAGCCAAGACAGCGAGAGCTCAGTCAGGCTTGGCTTCATATTTACAGGGACAAATCCACTAGTACCTTTCCTCTGTTGAAAGAGGAAATGAAAGTTTTAGTCAACAACAGATTTCTGAAGTCTTTCCCTTGTGGTCAGGGGGACGAGGTGACCTTACAGTGACAAAGTGTCCTCATAAAGAAACAAGTTAGGCAACATCAAGTGAATATCAGTATGGTGTTCAATTCTGAGCCTTACGGTGACGGGCAAGTTCATCTGACACGGTGCAGATGGTTCTTTGTTTTGTGTGTCATTTATTGCAGGTCATAACAAACCAATTTATGTCTCAAATCCATCTGGACAGTGTGCGGTTATTTCCGTATGTCTGCTTCTCAGGTTTACGTGTTTAGTGTCTCAGAGCGATAACAGGCATCGCTCACTGAATGTAAGCAGATAGTTCAAGGGTGTGTTGACTTGCGTCAGCAGGCATCCACTTTTTAGGAAGTAACCTAATTTGGAAAAGTAGGCATGATTGAATACAGCATCTGAGGAAGCACAGATGTACCAAGAAAGTTGGTCAATCAAAGGTAAGAGGAATTTTACAAGTGGCTCACAGGTTCATCTCAGGCACATTAAGAGAAATTAATAATCCCAAAATGTGTCTCGGGGATTGTAGTTCAGTGAAAAAAGTGTATTAATCATGATATTTTATTTTTTTAAGAAGACTACAAACACAAAAAAGAATTGTTAGAAATGGATTCCTGTCCCCAATTGAAAAGCTCTGCAGCACAGAGTACTGTGTGATGTGCTATTCTTAGTGGTTATTTGACGTACTGAGCTACAGTACTGGAGGGATTTCTCTATCCAATAATTACTGTTCACCTAGTGCCAGACTCCCCTCACAGCAGCGTGTCCTCGTCCTGTCTCAAGGGATCAGTAACAAGGATGTTTCCCTGGAAACTGGACAGCTATATCATATATAATTTGGTAATCCAGGAGCAACTGGCAGTAAAAGAATAGCTTTTGAGTTTTCAAAAATACGCCAGCCAACACAGTGTATACCCGTATCACAATTCAAATTTGCATGCTGGAGTATTATGCAATTATTGAGTCGATATCTTTGTAATACATTTAGTCATCCATGCCATAACTATGAGTAGTTTAGCTGTTTCAAAATTAGGAACAGCCATCTTGCTGTGCCCATTTCCCGCAGAGTAAATGAAAGTGGACTGTGGTTTTCTTTACCTAGAACGGATGTGTTTGCGAAAGCCTTCCCACACACTGCCACTCAACATTAGCCTCACACAAATGGGCGTTCAGACTCACTAGGGGGGCTAAGGTAAAAAAGAAAAACGCTAGGGCATGATATTAAACTGGTTTTCTTGTTACTCAAAACATTTGAGGCTCTAAGATACAAGTGGAAAACAGTCACAAAAAATATCTCTGTGTAGAGACGACACAGTTCTTGATCAGATCAGATCTTTTGGTTCTCCGGCCCTCTGCTGTTCAGCTTATCACTCATCTGGCGGCCGTACCTGATATGAGATTACAACATTTGAGTAGGTGGAGGAATGCGTAACCCGGGCGTTGTGACATGATGAAATGAGGTGGAGACAATAGATTCCGATCAATACTATCAAATCAAGTCAGGAACCAAAATAATTAAGATATTTTATCATGAGAGGAAAAATTGACACACTATCCAGAGAAAGGTTTAATTCAAATAATGTACCCTTACCAGCTACACAATGAAAAGGTGATAGGTATCACTAAGTCAGTGTTTTCCTCCAATAACCATTACTCAGTGTAATGATGTACTCAGTGTTACTGAAGTGTAATCTTGGAAAATAGACTAAATCATAGAAAAAAAACATTATGTTTGTCCCACATAGCCATTCTTGTTTAGTGAAAAATAGAAGATGTATATATCTACTCCCTGGTTTACCAAAATTGGGTTTCTTACTCCAAACATAGATGGGTTGTTCGTGTAATTGCCATCGGTGTAGAAGCAAATGCTGCATACTCTTGAATTTTATATCCTACATAAAAGGAGATTAATCGTAAGGTATACTCAGAACTTACTTTTAATTAATATCTTTTGCGCCTCAGTGGGTATAAAAATGGAAAGCTATGAGTGAGTTATGCTCGGGTTTTTAGGCCAATAATATCGTATTCATGCATTTTGCCCTCCGCGTCGGCAGGGGGCGCTGGAGCGCTGACTGCAGCCGGCTGCGTGCGCTGTAGCCTGCTGTTAAGCTGGTTAGCTGGCACGGGCTGGTTGGTCGGTCGGTTTGGTGGTAGCCATGGCTCGGATCGCTGCGCTAGTGCTGCTACCGGTTCTTATTGAATCGGTATTTTCAATTTCCTTTTTTTTACCGGTGAACACAAGAAAGTGTTTACGAGAGGAAATCCATAAAGACGTCCTCGTCACTGGGGAGTATGAGATCAGCGAACAGGCGAACACCAAAACTCATCTGAAGGTGAGCCCCGACCTGCGGCCAGCTATGCTTAAGCCGACCGAGTTTACTGAGGCCGTAAAACAGCATCTCCTTTCACCCCTTTGCTGAGGCCATGAAGCAGTTGCAAAGGCAAAGCATTTCCATACAGTAAGCCCTGAATAAGCTGTAGGCGGAAAAACACCGAAACGTACCAGCTGTTAGTACTGGTGCTAGGCTAGGCCCGGAAACTCGTCTTCCTGGATTTACCAGCTAATTAGCTAGCTAGCTGCCGTCAGTTCTCGTTTTTTCTCTGGTTATTTGGACGTAACTTGCGTATTACCACTAAGCATAACTACCTATCAAATATACCTATGGTCTGTCACCAATGTTGTGTTTAATTACTGATTCTCGGTGGTTTTATTTGAAATGATCCAGTGAGTGTCATCATGTCGGCGCTGCTGCTGTTACACGTCAGTCTTCCCTTCCATTCAACTGGCAAAGACAAGCTAGCAGCGTTAGCCCCTTACACGTCAACGAAACTTGTGTGAAAAATGATTACACTGAAGCAGGTCTGAAGATTGATTTACATGTACCAGACGAGAGTATCTATTTTTTTGCATTAATTTCGAATCATCGTAACATCAAAAGAGGATTCGTGTCGTCCTTTCTCTAACAGCTGACAGTTTGCAGAAGACCTACAGCGAACCTCAGCGAATAACTGGACATCTGACATGATTTAAGTTACAGAAAACTAAATGGTCATTCTGTCACTAGGCACAATGTATTTTTTGGGATTAAGAGCGTTGAACCATAAAATATTGATTTTATACTTACCCCAAATTATTCTTATTGTGATTCAAGGCATCTGCAGTTAATTCTCTACCAGCCTGTTTAGCTGTTAACAAAATGACGTTGTGTACCTATAGATCACAGACTCTTCCAGCCACACTCTATATTCCAAGGAAGATGCAACTAAAGGGAAGTTTGCATTTACCACAGAGGACTATGACATGTTTGAGGTTTGCTTTGAAAGCAAATCCCCCATGGGTAAGTCTGTTAACCCCAAAGACGCATTACATTATCCATCTGTTCAGTTTGCTGTCACCAGAACTATTGTACACCAGCGGCATGCTTAGATTGCATAGAAGTATCAGCCGTTTGCACTGAATTACTTTTTCGTTTCTAATGTGGCTTGAATTTGAGAAAGTCCAACTGAAAGTCTGAAAAGTCTTGTAACTCCACTTTGTTTACATAGTACAATATGTGAGCCCTGTGCTAGATGTTTAAAATTTCAGTCTCAATGAAATGTTTGTAAAACGAAAACCCGCAGGAACTGGACGAGTGCCTGACCAGCTGGTCAATCTGGACATGAAGCACGGTGTTGAGGCCAAAAACTATGAAGAGGTAAGACTCGGGTGGCGGAAACGTCTGCTTGCTTTTTGTAGAATGTTGCACATGCCATGAGACGTTGTAGAGCAGCTC
The DNA here is from genome assembly GCA_907169785.1 of Menidia menidia. Taxonomy (NCBI): domain Eukaryota; kingdom Metazoa; phylum Chordata; class Actinopteri; order Atheriniformes; family Atherinopsidae; genus Menidia; species Menidia menidia. The sequence goes on along the minus strand of CAJRST010012224.1, from coordinate 4,119,065 downwards.
GTTGCATGCGGATGCTTTTGACTTCTGCTGTTTGATTATCTGGAAAGTTAAAGCATCTTTTTAGTTAGTGCCAGCATCGTCCTGTCTGTTGTTTTTTTTGCGTTGTTTGGGATAAAGCTTCAGATTGGCTCATCGTGGTAAATTAAAACCTTCTAGATCATGAAACAAATCATTTTATTAGAATGAAAATATTACAAGCACATGTAAACTTTTACCTCTGAATGCTGAAAAAGGTCTACGACTATAATAGTAAAACCAGGGCATTAGCAATGTCTTAAACTGGTCATTTACTTATTCTTAATCACCGTTTATGCCTGTTGGTGCTGCCGTCAGAGCATTCTAATGATGTCAGAAATGGAATTCTCTGGAGGAGTACTTTTATATCAATTTGCTACTTTTTTTTACTGTGCATCATAACATTACTGCAGAGTCGTGGGCGAATTCTTAATCGGTACCGATGTGATAAATTGCTGAGCCGAGGATCTCCTTCTCCACCCACACATAAGTAGCCGAGCTCACATTCTGCTCATCCAAATGAGCGCGTTGGTGGATGTACAGAGTGCGCGAGGGCATTCCTGTCTGTGGGCAGGAGCGTGGAGCCCAAGCTGCTCACGTATTCACCTGCGTCAGAGGATGTTACTCTGGGCTCATTTTTAGGGTTTTCAGCTGGGGGGTTGTTTTACAATTTTTACTTTTTTTACAAGTTTTATTTAAATGTTTAATGCATTCGATAGATTTTTCTTTTGTAAGTAATTGGCTTCCTTTGGTCCAGATCTAAGAGAGGTTATTATTAGACTACTATTGGAATATATTTGGGGGGGCGGTTATGCATATTTATGGGTACCGGCCATGAAGTGAGGGCTAACTGGTAAGATTAGCTTATTTGGCACACATAATTAACATTGTCAAACTATACAGTTATTTTTATTTTATATGGTTTTGGTTTTATATGTTTTTATTCTGTTAACAACAACAAAAAAGTTTTCATTATACAGACGCTTGTGTGTGGGACTTATCTGCATCATGCCTGCAGTGACAGGGTCAGCGTGCTCTTAGTCAAAAGAGTAGATTAAGTCATGGCCTGCTTTTGATTGTCTTTCAGCTCGTTTTGTCTAAGGTTTTCTCTCGGATTCTCTAGATTCAGAGCACCTGCCGTCTTAGTACTCTAAGAAAGAGACTCGTATGTCACAGCCCCAGTTTAAAAAAAAAAAAAAAATTTATGACAATTGTCAGCTTTTGGGAACGGGCTTAATTTCACAGGGGTTAATAAACAGTTATGGTTTATTACCAAAAGCAAAACTTAAAAAGTCTGAAACGTATGTGGATCATATGAGCTATGAAATGACTTTGCTTGTGTTCATTATGACTGTGCTTCATGAAACCACTGATGGTGGTGATTGAGTTGGAAACGGCTGATCGTTCATGTCAGTAACACATTTGTGCCATGTCAGGATTTAACAATGGATGACACCTGATGCCCGTTCACACTTTTTCATGGAGGGAAGTAATTCAAACAAGCATGGAACTTTAGAAGCCTCAAGGTGCTTTGCGTAAAGATACTGATGGTTGACCAGCAGTCAACCAAGAGTGGTGCCCTCTCAATCAGATTTACCGAGCTGGTGGTGTGTGGTTTTAGCTTTCCTCTGGCATCTGTTACTTTTTAAAAGCTGCAATAAACCCAACCAAGGTAACGGAAAAGGCTTTGACGCACTTTGTTTTTCCAAACATGGCAGAGTAGTCAAGCTAAACTTTGAAATACAACATAGCTCAAGACTTCTATGACTTTAACTCCTTAAACATGAAGTCTAATCGATGTCATGGAATTCTTTACCTTTTGTGTGTGTGATCAGCACAAACCGGCCTTGTAGGACACAGCTGTTCTGATTCACAGAGCTGGAACAGTGTGATGGGAAAGGCAGCGGCTGGAACGCTGTCTGTTCTCCAGGCCAAAGAGGGACACCTGCTGGACAGATGGTGAACTGCTTCGCCCTCTCCTTCTTTGGCTCGGTTGTTTCAGTCGCATCTGTTTTGTGCCTCCAGATCGCAAAAGTGGAAAAACTGAAACCTCTTGAAGTTGAGCTGAGGCGACTGGAGGACCTGTCAGAGTCGATCGTCAATGACTTTGCTTATATGAAGAAGAGAGAAGAGGAGATGCGGGACACCAATGGTAGGAAGGGCACAGTGCACACCTGGGCACTGGAGCTTTAAAACGAAACAATAAAAATCATGAACTGAGTGTAGATTAATTGTTTTCATGGGATGAAAGTAACATGATTTGTCCCTTTCACCACTTCAGAGTCCACCAACACACGCGTGTTGTACTTCAGCATATTCTCCATGTGCTGTCTGATCGGGCTGGCTACATGGCAGGTCTTCTACCTGCGGCGCTTCTTCAAGGCAAAGAAACTGATCGAGTAGAGCGACGCCCGAAGGGACGCTGCCAGCCGGTCAGCCAACACATCCCAGCATCCACCCTCCTTGGACTAGCTTCAGCAGACAACAGCAAGCGGGGTCAAGGGGCTCAAATCTAGTTTTCACGGTTGAACGAAAGTATCGACAAAACCTTCACCTGCTTATTTAGTGGTCTGAAACACGACAAGCTCTGCAGGGAGAAATGCACTGTGAGGCGTGGAAGGCCTGTGATGCGTTTCTTTCTGCACCGTTTAGTGTTGCAGCTTACTCAATAAGAACTTTATTCCGTCAATCAGTTGATCAGTGGCTTTTTGGTTTTGAGCTCAGTTTGAGTGAATGTGGATGTGCCATGAGTGAATGTTTTTGCCCTTCTGTTGATATACACATGGTTTTTCATGCCAAGCAGACTAGATCCTTGGTGCCCTTTTATCAAGTGAAGGCTCTTTGAAAATGTGGTTTGTTCTTACTTTAAGACAATTTGCAACCACTGAACTTCTGTGTTGTCACCTAATTTGCATACATGTTCAGTAGCTAAATTTAACCTCGTCTTTAGTTTGTTTGGTTTTTTCATAATGTAATTGCCACTTAGTTGCTTCTACTGGTATAATTCTTGGGAGTTGAGTTGGCAAAATATTATTCTCTTAATTGTAAATTAGGTCACTTATTTTGAGCTCTCGCATGTTCAGGTGTTGTTTTTGGAACGTCCATCAAAAGTATCCAGGAACAAAAAAGAAAACCTTGTTCGCACACCCATATGATTTGTATCACAATCTTCATTCATATATATTTATGCAAGCTTCTCTTGTCGGATTGCGGTGGATGGAGGTTGTGACAAGAACCGAAAAGGCTTTTCAATATACGCCCTTCTCTTTACACTGGTAGACTTATTCTAATGAATTCTTGTTTCATATAACAGTACTTGCAGATCCATCCAGTGTTGTTTGTTTTATTTTTTTTTTGTCATTTGAAATGTTTGAGGCTTGGGTTACATGAGTTTGGGTGGTTGCAGGTATTCATATTGTTTTTCACAGGGGTTAATTGGGGCTGTCCTGGGTACCTTTTTAACAATGAACATGCGCTTTGTGCGCAGTCAATGATTTTTATGTTGACTGATCGAATTTTGTAAATTTGTGTTGGGCTTTTATTCAATAAAAATATTGGATGGATATACATGTATGTTTGTTTGTTTGTTTTTCAAGCAAGTCTCAATTCCAGCAAATGAATGACAACATCAAATAAATATTTATATGACTTATTACTTCCAAGTAATAATTATTACTTGTTTGTTTTTGTTTTTAACCCTTTTTTCTTTCCGTGTGATGGGTACATTTAAACATCCACGATGCCATAATTAAGTATTAATTAAGTGGTTATTTAGCTTTAAAAGTAAAACGTTTAGCTCAATAAAATTTGACCCTTGCCGCTCACTGTAAAGCCAAGTAAAAATTGATGCAATCGCTCGTGAAGCAGTCCACCAATCAGGGAGAAGCATAGTCATTGTCACCCGGATGTAATCCACAAGTATTTCCTTGTCAACATATGTGTTACAAACACATTTCGGTCTTATTCTGACGACGAAGCGGCGTTATTAACAACTATGCCGGGCCCGTACAAAGAAACGGACCTGACAGAGAGGGTGGAAGCTTTTCTGTCCGACCTGAAGCGTGGAGGTAGCGGGACGGGACCGCTGCGGGCCTCGGCAGAGACGGCTCGGGAAACGACAGCCCTGCTCCGGAAAATTACAGCCCAGGCTCGATGGAGCAGCGCAGGTGCCACACACCACTCTATTTACATTTATTCTGACTTACCAGATGAGAATCAAAGTGACAGAAATAGCCAAGAGTCGAGACAGTTGGGTCTGAACTGTGTAGTTTTAAGGTAAAGAATTAACCAAAGAGGGTAACACAGCTCAGCGAAGTGTCAGTTGTGCTCGGTAAGATCAGCAAGTTGTTTTCAGAGCGGTTTATACAGTGAACTGATGCATATATTGACTCAAATATGTAAGAAAAAATCTTAAGGATTTTGGAAAAATTCAGGTGAAAACCACCAGTATTATGACATATTTGTGCTGTAACTGGCGTTTTGTTTGTCTGCACGTGGTTTTTAGAATCTTTAAAAAAAATAGTTATGACACAAGAAGCAACTGTGGGATCAGTTTTCATCACTGACATCCTTTTCTCAGGCGATCTGATGGAAATAATCCGGAAAGAGGGGAGGAGGATGTCCGCCGCTCAGCCCTCAGAGACCACAGTTGGTAACATGATCAGAAGGGTGCTGAAAATCATCAGAGAGGAGTACGCCAGGTCAGGAGATGCATTCATGTTTTTCTTTCATTTTTCTTTTTCTTTTTATAAAGGATGTTTTTTTTAATGTGGTGGCCTGAATTGATTTGATACAGGTTTAGCTTTTCCCGTGCTGCTGTTAAAGGATTTTCTCCCCTCAGGTCTCGAGGCAGCAGCGAGGAGGCAGACCAGCAGGAGTCTCTACACAAGCTGCTGACATCTGGAGGGCTCAGCGAGGAGAACTTCAGGCAGCCTTTTGCTCCTCTCAGAGCCAACGTGATAGAGGCCATCAATGAGTTACTAACTGAGCTGGGTAAAGTGGATTTAGTTTTTTTTTTCCTTTAACAAGCAATTTCTGGAGTTAGATATTCAACAGCCTATTAGATCTTTTAACAGAGGTCCTGCTGATATATCTTTGGTTATTTTTACAGAAGGTCCTCTTTTAGCCAAACAAAAGAATTTAACTATAAGTACCTTTTTCCCCTTTTTCCTGCCCGTTTTTCACTTCAGAAGGAACAACTGACAACATTGCCATGCAGGCCCTGGAGCACATCCACTCTAATGAGGTCATCATGACAGTCGGGCGCTCCCGCACTGTGGAGGCCTTCCTTAAGGACGCCGCGCGCAAACGGAAGTTCCATGTCATCGTGGCCGAGTGCGCTCCCTTCTGCCAGGTCGCCCAGACATGTCAAAGGGCAGAGAAATGTGACCTGTTTGCACTGAAGGACATTCAGAACTTAACCTAATGGTTCTTCTCCAAACAGGGACACGAAATGGCAACCACCCTGTCCAAAGCGGGCATCGAAACCACCGTGATTGCGGACGCTGCCATTTTTGCCGTCATGTCTCGGGTTAATAAGGTATTTACCCCCACAGAAGAGTCAAAGATGGTGTCCTGGGGGCTTGCAGGCCAACCTGTGTGGTCTGCTTACAGGTCATCATCGGAACTCAGACAGTTCTCGCCAACGGGGGTTTAAGGGCGGTCAACGGGACTCACACCCTCGCCCTGGCAGCCAAACACCACTCAACACCTCTTATCGTCTGCGCTCCCATGTTCAAGCTCTCACCTCAGGTAGAAGTACTCCAGTCACAGTTCTACATTTTTGTTTTTGCTGCAAATGCTTGAACCATTTTGTGTCTGCAGTTCCCAAATGAGGAGGACACCTTCCATAAGTTTGTTTCACCGCACGAGGTGCTTCCCTTCACTGAAGGTATTTTTACAACTCAGTCAGTGACTTTTATGATATTCTTTAGTTACATTTGGAGGAACTTGCATCTTATTTTCTGCTTTGCAGGAGAAATCCTGTCGAAGGTGAACGTGCACTGTCCGGTGTTTGACTATGTCCCCCCCGAGCTCATCACTCTGTTTATCTCTAACATTGGAGGACACGCACCATCGTATATTTATCGACTTATGAGTGAGCTTTACCACCCAGAGGACCATGAGCTTTAGTCTGAGAAATTAATAAATGGATGAAATGAATGGTTGATCTGGTTGTTTGGTTCTTTTGTAATTATGTGGTTTAATTTTTTAACCCCACAGGAATAAAAAAATAATTTCCAACACAAGAAAACATTTATGAGAAATCACCAGAAAATAAATATTACAACTGCTTTCCTAAATTTAAGAGCCCCTATAACAATGTTAAATCTTCAATTTGAAGTGGAAATAATCATGAAAGCACATCTTTAAAATAGTTACATCACACTTGTCTGGCCTGAAAACACTCATCTCCATCTCCTGCCTCTTCTGTGTGACAGTTGGCACAAAAATCACTTTCTCTCATTGGCTTTCTCTTATTTAAGAACAGAGTTTTGCTTTTCAAATCCGTGCAACATGAAGAGGTGTTAAAGTGGGCACATCCCCTCATGGACACACTTAACCGGTCATTCAACAACCTCAAAGGCCTTCAACAGATAAGGCCGGATTCTTCCACCTCTGAAAGGCGGACTCGAAAATAATGGGCATTAGTCATCGGTGTAGTGTCCACTGCCCTCCAGCAGGAGGCGCTGAGCAACAGCCAATGCTGCTGTTGTGTTGCTTTTTTTGAATAAGGGGGGAAATATCTCACGAGGCAGCTGAGAGATTCCATACAAAATGTTTCGCTTTATATTTATTAGGAGTGGTTAAAAAGACTGGGTCCCGCTGTATTACTCAGGCTGCACTACAGCGTCTATTCACAGGCGCGATCCCACTACTGAGCGGCACGGGGGCTTTGACCTGCTCCGTTTCCGACCTGGGCCGGTGCACCCCTCCTTAGACGACCTGGTAGTCCCGGGCTCCCCCAGGAGCACCATATCGATACCGAACTTAGTGCGGACACCCGATCGGCATAGTCCACTGCAGCTCAGATCTCCTAAGCTCAAACGGTCCGCCAGCCTCAGCCTCCCGGTAGCTTGGATTACAGGCGCGCGCCACCACGCCCGGCGAAAGACACGAGCTCACACAGAGGCTATGACAAGTTTTTTTCTTTTGTGCGGAGCGTGACGTCATCACAACAGAGAGCCCCACAAATGAATGAATTCTTCAGGAGTTCTTGTCAACGACCAAAACTACAGATGTGTTCAACCAGAAAAGTAACAGTGACGTTTCCAGCTTAATTTATCCAATTAGAAGCGAGATCAGTTGAAGAGGCTGGGCTGCACGTGCTCAAATGGTTTGCCCCCTGTGACCAAGAAAAAAAAAAAAGATTTTTGAGGCACTGAAGTTAGATTTGTAAATATTTTTTTTCTTTAAGTTTAGATTAAACCAAGTTTGAGCTAATATTAAACAATTCTGTAGATTATTGGACAAAGATAAGTACCATGTACATAGTTTTTGTTAGCAAATTGCATCTTTGTGTGCTTCATTTATTCTTTCATAGTGAATTAAGTGATGTAATTGGGTATTGTCTGCTTTTTCTGGGAAAAACGGGCTCTATAAAGACTTTCCCTGTAGGCCACATGGTCCACTGTAAGTAGCTGATATTTTTATAGGCCTGTTCTTATGGGAACATACACTTATTTTGAGAAAATCATTATTTCAACAGTTCGATTTATTAATTTCTCTGGCATTAGTTATGTTTAGTGGATCAAATTTACCATGTCATTTACAAATTTGTTACCCCATATCTTTCTTAAAAAGTATCATACACTAGTTTAGACAGAGTGCCTTTGTGTGCTGTAGTATGTAACAATGTTTAATTTGCTGTACTTTATTTTCTAATTACCCGTAATGTTCAATTGGATTCAGGAAAATAACATTTTGTCTCACGATTCAATAGAACACACATAGACTGTTCTTACATAAAAAAATCGACTTTGAACAGAGTTGTGAAGGAAAATCTATACATTCTTCAGTTGCAATAGTTTTTATTACAAGTTCTGTCTTTTTTAGATTTTATCAATGCAAATTATAATATCTTACTACAAGTTAGTCTGTGTAGAGTTTCACATTGGAAACAGTTTGAATCTGTAATGCAATAGAGTTTTGGCAAGTGTGAGAAGTAGTTGAATAATGAATGCTGCAAGGATGAGGGTCAGAGGGGAGCATGTGAAGTGGTTTGGCACCCCGCTACGGTCTAGCAGAGAGACTGCATTGTTCGCTGACCTAAATTGGAACCGAAGGGGAAAAGGTCAAAGTGATTTGGATTCAGCGGCAATGTCATCGCTCCCCACTGCCCCACACTCGCCGGGTAGACCATGACATAATCCAGCTGTCACACGGCATTTTAGGATTTAATGAAAGTCAACTAATGTGGCGGATTGGGTCTCATTTGAAAAAAAAAGGCCATAAGTAAGTAGTGGTAGATTGAGATGAACTTCAGTCAGAGAGCGCAACCTGTAGTAATATCATTTTAACTTCAGTCGCATGAACTGTGCTGCCTGATTTCCCGCCAGTGAAATCAATTCAGAGCCGCGTCCCATCTTCGAATGCAAGAAAAAGATGCAGCCACACTGTTCCTGTCCCTCATCAGTATCTCGAACGCATCCAGTGGCATCATCACGTTTTATGGGTGTGCCCCAGCCAGATTCCTCTCTCTGTGTTTATGAGCTCATCTTAGAGCAAGAGGGTGAGGGGGAGGGAAAAAACATAAATCACACCCTCTTTTTTCATCCCACCGACTCCATTCTTCATTCTTCAGCCTTATGATGAGGCAGGGGAGCAAACCTGGATGGAGTTTGGAGATTTACAATGGATGAAAGGTGCAGGTCATTAAAGCCTGAGTGCTCCTCTAATGAACAATCAGATCCGGAGGAGTACAGTATCTGTGGAGATCATCGATCCACGGGCGTCCTCGGGGACATGTCGACTGTAGTCCCACCCTGTCGCACCACAGGACAACAAAATGAGTCTTTGTTTTATGTAACCGCCTCAGTGTCAAGGTCAGAGACATATTCAGTATTTAGTAGATCAGGTTACGGTGTATCCGCCTAAAAGGATGAAGCATGCATCAGATAGAGCTAGTACTACACACACTGCACCAGCAGCTGCTATAATCCCCCCCCCCCCCCCCCCCCCCCCCCCCCCGGCCCGGAAACCCCCCCCCCCCCCCCACCACCTCCACCGGGGTGCTGACGTGCAGCCTGCAGGCCCAGCTGTTTCTGATGATGCTGAGCATCAGACTGCGGTGTGGTGTTATCAGGGCTTTGGTGTCTCATGGGAGAGGCGAGATGAGGGCTGTAATTAGTGTGAAATGAGGCCAGCGGCAGGCCAAGCATTCCCTGAGAGCCTCAGGGGACGTGGAGGCGCGTGGCTAACCTGTGGGGCCATACCTGTCGCTCTTAGGGATGCTCTGCTTCGTTTTTGCTGCCTAGACACAAAAGGAAACTGTATCTGTATGGAGCCGTTCATAAAAAAGGGAATGCCCCATTTCACAGCATCAAAAGCACCAGTACTCTTCTTTCTGTCTTCTTGTTTCCTCCCGATTTGCTTATATAGCCTTCAAGAGAGTCATTGGTAAACAGGAACATCATTCCTCTTTCTTTAGTATAAAAGTAGTTACTCAGAAAAGGTTGGAGTCGCAACAAGAACAGCATCTTCTTTCGTAGATGAAGAAAAACAAAAGGACTGAAGAGTAATCCTCAGGAGAAATATTTTAGCACTACCAGTGTGTAATGTAAACCAAAGCAACCACAGAAAATGAATGACCCAAAAGATTTAAAATGTAGAAGAATTACCATCATCACTCTATCGAAGCATCTACATAAAATCGGAGGCTAAGGCTGAACGATGCTGGTCCAGTGTAATGTTTAATGACTGTTTCTTCAGAAAGTACAAATCAGAAGAATTTATTTTACTCCTCGAGAATTCCTCCTCAATCATTATTTTATTTATTTCTAAAATCAAAACTCTTATCAAGAAATGCTTACATCCAAAACAAAGACTAAGCTAATCTTTAATTATGTTATCAAAAACTCCACATAAATGGCTCACACTCACTGTGCGCTGACTAGAATAATGAACGAGTTGTGCCTTTGTGTGTGTGCACGTGTGGCAGCGTCTGCCTCTGGACCTGTGTCCGCTGGTGTGTGCAGGCATATGAGATCCACCCGTGCTCCATCTGTGTCTGTTACTGATGAGTAAAGCCACAAAATAGATCCAGCTGGAGATGTGCTGTGAGGGCTGGAGCCTCCTGGGAAATCATCCACACCTCTCCTCTGGCACCATGTCCACTCCTCTAGCACCCCTGAGAGCTATCAATAAGTGGGTAATTGAATTTTAAGCACAAACACTGTCATCAAAGGAGCGTCAGCGGGTGTGTGCGCATGTGCCGGTGTGTGTGATGGGGGATGTTTAGCGGGGTGAACATGGTGATGCTGTCATCCTGCCCTGAGGGGCTTTGCACTGGAAGGAAAAATGTTTGATCCATTAAACAACAATTACAGTCTGTAATGATGCAGAGTGGCTTGTGGCAGGAGGGGGGATAATATGACTGAACCACTGTCACGGTGGTGGTGTCTTACTGGTATTTCTTCACATCACACTAATTAACCATGGCTGGCAGCACACACATCCAGATAAAATGATGCGGCACTATCCAGAAAATAGTCATTTGTAGAGCCATTGTAGACTTTCCAACTTCCGTACTTAGCTTCTTTTTTTTTTTTTTGCTTTGAATTTTGCAAGAGCCAAGCAGGGGTAATAATTCTCAAAATGCATTTGTTTAAACTCACACCATGAAATAGGAAGAGTATACATCAAGTACCATTGAGGCCGCAGAGACCTGTTCTGTGGAGTCTCTGTACTGTCAGTTGTGTTTTAACTGGTGGTTCTTTGTCAGGTTTGCTTTTGCCTGATTAGCTTCAATGTTTGTGGGCAACGTTGGTTGCTTCCCTGGATCTTGCAGCGGGGTGCAAAAATTACCTATAAATTCTCGAGCAAAAAATTTGAAGACAACACATTACGTGTTTTAAAAAGGAACATGATAAACAAAACTGCACAACTTTATTTTGCAGTTGCAGTTGCATGATACAATGTATTGCATACAGCGCTCAAAATTGAATAAAAATAAAAATAAATGTTTGGTTCTCAATTATAAGAGGTTTGCTGACATTCCTCTAATTTTTCCGGACTAGACTGTCTCTAACAAAATTTAATGGTTATGTCTGACACATAATTCAATATCTTTCTGATTAGAAATTAAGACACCCTTTGCAGTGCTTTATTTGTAATATTGTCGTTAGAATTACTATGGAGACTTCTAGAGCAGATATACACTGCAGAATTGTTTTTTTAAGCTGTTAAGATTAAAAACAGATGTTGGTTAAAAGTGAAAATGTAAATTCATGTTAAACTTTTTTTTATCAATCTGTGATTCTTACAAATGCCTCTTTAGTAGAGAGTTTGACACTGTTCGTTTTGTCTTTTGACATTTTAAATTAATCTGGTTTGAAGTATTTTTTCAGGACTTCTGGTATTGGACAAGGCTGAATATTTCTCAACATCTGTTGGTCAATTCTCAACATATCCACATCTGTAAACTCACTAATGATGCTGGAATTTTTTTTTAAGGGATCATAATCAAATCATAAGGCAGTGAACTGTATTAATGGATTTATTGATGTATCAGGGTTCAAAATAAAATAAATTAATACATGTAAGGTAAACACATTTTTGTGTGAGTTATTTAAAAAAAGTTTCTTAGTTTCTCTCACATGGAAACAATAAAAACAATGAGTGTATGATTACTTCAATCAGATTAAATGTCAGATTTAAAAATGAAACGCAGGACACAAAGAACAGCCAGAACTTGTAGGAGCAGATGGATCGTATCAGGACAGTTGCTCTGACAGAATTTAGGAAATTAAGAAGTTTCAAATCACAAAATGAATTAAATAACATGAAAAAGAACAAACAAATAACATAAAATTTTTTAACATGAAGTGTCCATGGAAAATGTATAAGTAAACCCACTAGTCCTTTCACCTTTGATGGTTTTTATTATATATATTCATGTTATGCTAAAAGATTCTTTGAATGTTTGTAAAAACTAATACATGAGAAGGGAAAATATGGTGCTGATGAGAATACAATCACATTCAGTTTCCTCCCTGACTGATGTCAGACAGAAAAAATATGGAGACAAGAGAAGTGTGAGACATAAAAGCTGATGTCGTTTGGAGGGAAGACGCCGTATGTCAGCCTGCAGGCACCAGGTGCTGCGACGGGCTTTGATTTGTGAAAGATAAACCTCTCTGCTAGCTGGAAATAACTCCTGCTTTCCATACATGTTTCAGAAGACTTTAATTGAATTTTTCTGTTCATTTGAGCTTTTTAACCTATAAATTACTTAATGTTTCAAGCAGCAGTGCTATAGGTTGTTTTGGATCTTCAAAGTGGAGTCTGGTTAAACTCTAACATCATCCTGCAATCATGATGATATTATATGTGAAACAACGTTTGAATTATGGCTCAAAGGGCCTCTCATTGGGTAAAACAATTAGGAGATATTTACCCATTTAGGAAAATCTGAAAAATGAAATTAAATGAAAATGAAATTAACTGCATTCATTTGAACAAGAGCTTATATCAAAACCAAAGGAAAACAGTTACCTCTTGTAAAAAAAAAAAAAAAAGCCCAAACACACTCACCAGCACACAGATCAATAATAAGAGCTTTGCACTTTTGATCCAAAACGAGTTTGCTCGCTGGGGTTTTTTTCTCATGCTGCTGCACGACGGTCTGCATACGGGAGCTGCCTTGTGGCGTTGCTTAATTAGGCGAAGAGTTGATTTGTTTGCCCTAATTGACAGCTAATTAGAGGAGTGAGGGCACATCGAACTGACGGCCCTGTGAGCTGTGCTTTGACTGCCGCTGATGTTGAAATATGAAATATTGAGTTTTCTGAGTACCACCTGCCATTAAATGTGACCCCGAACATTTGGACAAGTGGGAGTGTGTGTGTGTGTGTGTGAGTGTGTGTGTGTCAGCTGAATAGACTCATTCCACAGAGTTGAAATGCAGCCTGTAGAGCTCATCTGTTTATCGCATGTTTTCATTCAATCAGAAAGGGAATCTGACGTATAAATCCATACCATAGCAAAATAGACTCTGGATCTGCCAGAGAAGTGTGAGAATGATTTTTTTTAAAAACATTAGAAATTGGAATTATTTATATTGAGGAACATTTCTTGCACAGTGTGTACCTTTTATAATCTACAACAACTCTAGTAAATTTGGGATGTATTTTAAAAGATAATTCAATCATTTGAAGAAAAATAAATTGCAATGTATTTCCAATTAGTAAAAAATAGTCAGCAAGCAAACACAGTGATACAGAAAAACCCCAGTGATTTTAGTAGAGATAGTAAGCAAATCCAGAAAGGCCACAGGGACCAAAAGGGCGGCTACATTCACTTTTTCATGTCTGTGCAAACAGGTCAGTAGCTGCTAAATCCACCTGCTTCTCTTTGATTTCAGCATATCAGTGGCACTACTAAGTAACAAAACATTACCTGCAAGCGACTGGGAAGACAGGACCGTGTCTCTGTTTCTGCTGATTTAACAGTGGACATTAACACAGGCTGTCTGGAGTCGGGGCTGAAAACGCTCAATGCCCCCAAAGGCTTTCGGACGTCTCAACCCCTCTCTGGACGGGGCTGTTTGCAGGGCACCACAGACTGCCTTCGTGTCTGGTGGTGCTACCCCATGTGAATCAACAAAGACAATTAGGGGCTTATTAGGGTCTTGGGGAGCTGCACCTCATGGGGCGTCCGCTGGCCGGCTTGGCCCCAGCTCTGAGCCGCTGCCATAGCTCAGAACAGTCCGGGGCATTGTCTCACCTAATTACGCTGAAACCGGGGGCCCCTTTTTGTCTTTCTACGCCATGCCTGTCCAGTTCCCTTCTCCTGTCTAACCGCTAGCCCCTGTCCACTGTGGAAGTGTGCTAATTAGACAAGAAACGGGCCCAAGTAATTATGTCAGCTCTTGTTAGAGGCGGCCACAATGAGGAATATTACTTTGTGAAGGAGGTTTTGGCGTCGCAGACCTCTCTCCCACTTTTCCCAGAGTATTTTCCTCATTACACCAATAACACATCTGCACAAGCAACGGGAGAATGTGGCAAGTCAGAGTCGCCGGCAGACTTCAGAGCACAAATAGATGCACTCAAACAGAAATGGAGACTATAGAATGGCAGTGGCATGAAATTATTGCCCTAATTAATGCTTTGTGCGCCCAGAGAAAACTGTTGAATCACCGGTGGCACATTGTTAGGACTGTGAGAGCTTTTTTGTTTCTTCACCCTAATAGGATGTTTTGATCAACGGCTGTTTGGTGACCCAGCTCCTCTTCTTAAATGCCGGGCTCTGGGAAATGGCAATTAGCTAGATTAGAGGAGCCATTTGTGGAGCCTCTAACAAAAGGGCACGGTTCAGAAGCTCAACCAGAACAAAACGGACCCAGTCTCAATCTTTTCTGATTCAAACATTGAGCTGGAGGGGTTGTCATTTACGTTAGCTTTATCACTTTGTTTTCGTTTCTCCATGGAGGTCATTCCCAGTGTCTTAATATAGACACTGCTCCTGTTTTCTCTCTGGAATCAACTCAATGCCTGGAACACAACAGTGTTTCCAAGAAATCCAGCATGGTGTCAGAATACAGGCCTTGGGGCTGAATTTCGAATGAGTTGATTAGTTTATAAATGAGGGACAAATTCTAATAATTCAGCAATGTCTAAATTCTAAAAATCTGCAGCAAGGGGAAACATTACTGCTCCAAAGGAGATGTCCATTGAAATCTGAGTGGCTCCCACTCAACTTCTGCCTCTCTGCTTATGCATCAGACTAATTCAACTTTAATTGTGCCACTCAGTGCTCATCTGTGGAACTTTCATTCATTTCCCTTCAGTTTCTGCTGACCTCAAGACAAAATTCCAGTGGGACCACAATGTCTAGCAAGAAGTCTCTAAATCTATCTAAGAGCAGACTAACAGATATTCCTGGTTAATAAGCTAACAACATTTATAAAAGATAAAGCTATTTTTGGGGAATTTGCAATTCGAATAAACATAACTGGAAAAAAAACACAAAAATGAGAGCTTCAACTTTAACTTTAGTACATGCAGCACACAGGCTGAACAAGGTGCCCCTGGAAAAAGGGTCACAATAATAAGAAAATCATTAACCCAAACGCGTATCAGCCTCCGAGGTTTCTCTGTACATCAGGATCATTTAATTCATTTCTCTTTCCATTGAAGCGAGATGGACGGTAATGAAAATGGCTTCCGTACCTTAATCCAGCAAAAGGACGCGATTGGTGGAAGTATTCCTGTGGCGCGCACTCATTAGCATGCATGGATCTCTTTATTGAGCTCTGATTAAATCGTTTCTCGTGTGATGCTTAGGGTCATTCGAGCTGTGGTTCTTTACATCATGTGTGTTATAATGTGTGTGTGTTGAATTATTTCCGGGAGGTGTGACATGAGTAACTTGTCTCGGACCCTAAACATTTTGGCCTGAGAATTCAATGAATAAATCTTACACTGAAAACTGAGTACTCACAGAAAGGCCGTGAGCCCTACAGGACCCGGTGGGGTTGACGCCATGCACGTGTTTCTTATGGTGTGACAGATTACGCATCACCGGTGGGTCTGTTGTGCTCGTCACCGGCCGCCTGACGCACGGGTGCCAAACGGTCCCAGGGGGGCCACCTATTTGTTTATTTATTCATCAGCACACATGTCCCATTGTGGCCGCTGCATCCCCGCTTCCTTCCAGCGCGTCCCCTCATCTCCATAAACTCTCCCCCGCGCAATTGTCTGTCCAGATGCCCAAAAGCGTGCCGCAAATTATCTCCGAACGATTGGAACTCGGCAATAATTGAATAATGGCTGATCACAGAAGATTAGGTTGGAGGTAAAAGTGGGAAAACGAGAGTATTTGCACGTCATTTCACAATGTGGCTAGCTGAGGTTTTAATGACGGCCGGTCGCAGATTATTCCCACCGACATCCCAAACGTCTTTACCATTCGCTCTCACTTTCCAAATCGGATTAACTTGTTGAAATATTGCATAACCTTTTAGTCCGTGTATATATATTTATTTTCTATTTCAGAACACAGGCTAACAATCAGACTGAACTTCAGGGAGGGTAAATAAATCCGCCTCGACGCTGCTCCCGCGTTTGTTCCGCTGTTTGTCTCGGATTTAATTGCCACCCCGGTGTGTCCTAAATACCCCGGACTGGGACATTGTTTTCTCCATCATGTGACCCATCAAAGAATAAAAAAAAAAGACCAGCAGATGCACAGACAGTTTCCAAAGACAAACATTCTGTGGGCAAACCTAATTAGAATATGCAAATCACACCGTGAGTATGTGGGACGTTGGGCTGGAAGCTGGAGCCTGCAAACCAAAGCCGTTTGATTAGATTTTCAGCAAGAAAAAAAAAAAAGAAAAGATGAGGTGATTAACTGAGTAGGTATCAGCTGGTGTTTGAGATTTTCATCTTTGTGTTCCAGGGTTTAAAGTAGCCCAAATGGGTCACTAGGGTAGCAGTGAGAAGTCTGATCCGAATCAACGTTAATGGATGTGTTTCAGTTCGAATAATAGAAACAAAAAAGAAAGAATTTAAGGTCATGTTGGCCATTTAGTTTTTTTTCTTACTGGTGTTGTCTTTCCATCAATTTCTGCCCCCAAAATAATTTTAATAAGTGCTTTCAACAAATATGCTGATAAACCTGCTGGATTTCAAACACAGAATGCAAGTGGATTTTCCCTTGAATCATTTAAACATACATGTACACACCAAACATATTTCTTGGTTTCCAGTTCAAATCTAATTCAACTTGAAGGTCAGTTTATTTGTAAAACGTTTTTTGATAAAGATGAAAATATTCAGCTGGCTGTGAGATTTAGCTGCAGAAATCAGCTTCAAACAGCTTCACGGATCCAACTGAAACTTAACCAAGCAGCCTCTCCTCTCCTGTGATTGGCTGCCGCCTGTTGCCTGTTGGATAAAAAGCGCAGCGGAGATGAGGGGAGAGATAAAGAGAGAGCATCACGTCGTTCATCCCACCAGGGGCTGGGGCATCTTTTATTTTTTTGGGAGGGAAGAGAAAGAAAAAAAAACCCAGCGGAGTCATTTCGCCATGACAGGCAAGGAGGGCGTCGCGCTTTCAGATAATGAAAATAAACAGAAAATAGCTTCCCAAACCAGCGTGAGCCACGAGGGATCCCATCACACTCCTCCGGTCTGGAAGATGGCCCCCGCCGTGCAGCGGCGCACCGGCTTTGGGATCCAGGAGCTGCTGGGCCTCAACAAGGAGCCTCCGGCGGCGGCCCCCCAGCGGCGGCCGCTGGAGGCCCTGCCCCACCGGGCGCACGTGCTGGCCGCCCGGTCCGCGCTGGGACACGCGGGGCTCGGGGTCGGGATGGGTCTGCTGGGGCCGGAGGGAATACACTCGTTTTACAGCCAGCCCGCCTTCCTGGAGGTGCTGTCAGAGGCGCAGAACGCGCACCTGCAGCCGCTGCACAGGGCGGTGCGCCTGGACGCGCAAATGGACGCGCAGCACTCCGGAGCCAGCTCCGGTGAGTTTTCTCCCAACGTTCAGGCGCACCAAAAGCCACCGGAGATGTGTGACTGTTCCGAAAAAATCATTTTGATCAGCAACACTGCACACAGGGGACAATATTGGAATTTTTTGGCTGATGTATTCAATCAGGCCGCTTCAGTAAAGCTGTAAAAATGTCAGACTTTACAGAAAAGAGTGCAAGTGATTCAAAAATAACAAGGCATTTCTCATGTATAAAATTATTCGTTTTTTAATTAGACCAGATTAGGCCAGATTAGAACCCTGTAAATCCATAAAAAAATAACTGTTTTCACGTGTTGATTTCAGTAGATTTTCCCATCCAGATTATCCCTTTTCAGATTCTAAATTTAGGAGAAATCTGAACACCAATATTAGATATTTTATGTTTAGAAAACGTGCTAAAAATAATTATTAGGCCTTGCATTTTCCTGCGCCTTAATTCGTTATATTCATCATAAGACTTTATTTTCTTAAACTCTACTTTCTATGTTATGTTTGTCAATGTTCTTCACAGATTCCGATGATCTGAGCTCTGGTGACCAAAAATTCTCCACATCAGCGATGAGTCAGAGCAAGAAAAGAAAAAAAAGGCGGCACAGGTAAAGGCGCCAATAAAACGAGAATGTGAAGCTTTTTATTGTCTCTATACGCATCATGATTTCAGGTCCACTTATACAGAGAGCTCTGAGCAATGTTTGTTAGGTTATTTCAGTGTATAATTTGATACATGTGAGCTGTTTTCATCACATGTTTTAGTAATTATTTGTTCCTTTTGTATAATTGTTTAAAAGTGAAATTTAACACAGGAGTGGCTTATTTCTAAGACCAAATCCAGAAAGGGAAAAACGGATTTATGGGCAAATCCTGTTCTGCAAAACCACTTCAATAGTTTTCTTTTGGGGGGGAAAACATAATTTCGATCTGGTTAAACCCAATTATGGAACTCTAAAAATCAGCATCTTTTTTAGCTGTTGGTGGCTTACAATACATGTCGAAAGGGTCAATAAATTTAAAACAAGAGAAAGAATTTAGCCAGATAATATTTGGAAATTGATGATTGGTTGTTTTTTGAATAGAGGTTATTCGGTGAAAAATAATTTTCTGGGGTGGAGCCACATGGCCCATCTGAAGCCCACCACACAATCTATTGTGAGGTCATTCAAAGTGCCACCCATGAAAAAAAGGGTCTCTTTTTGTGTCTTTTTTATGTCATCTCTAAAATCCTGAAAGGAGGCTGTACACAAACAATAAATGGAATAGAATAAAGCAATGTTAACAGGAAAAAACAATGAAATTGTTAATGAATTAAATTGGACAAAAAACAAAAAGTAAGGGGAATGAAAGGGAAAAGAAAAAACATTCTCTATGTGTTTTTTCCAGGTATATTTGAATGTAAAAGCGTCACCATTTTGCTGGCAGACCAAAATGCATGTGCAGGCGATAAACAACAACAAGTGATTTTTAAAGAGAGGATAGTAAATCACTGAAGGGTGACAGTTGTCTTGTTGGGTTTGCAGAACCATTTTCACGTCCTATCAGCTGGAGGAGTTGGAGAAAGCCTTCAATGAAGCTCACTATCCAGATGTGTATGCCAGAGAGATGCTGTCCATGAAGACTGAGCTGCCTGAGGACAGAATACAGGTGTGTGCCACTGGATGCAGCATATTCTGCCAAGCTGTTTAAACCCTGCTTTCTCCTCTAAGTGAAATATCTTATTATAGCTTTGGCTGTACGGATGCACGTGGTAATTTCCAGGATTGTATGAGCATGAACTCAGAGTTGGGTCGCTCTCAGATAAAGGCAGAATTCTAATGAAATGAACAGGTAGCTTCCTTGTTAACAGCCTATTCAGCCTCACACTGTAATGAGCTCATAGAGGAGAAGTGATGGCGTCTCACTCTGGGAGAGGCAGGCCGCATCTCTGAAATGAAACGATAACTACCCAGAAATTAATTAGAGGTCAGTGGCTGAGCAGAGGGCCGGGGCGAGGGTTTTAATTTCCCGTGATATTTGAGCGGCTGTCTGCCTTCGACCAGGCCTGGAAATTAACTTATTTTTCAATCAGACTCTTCGCCTCCATCCTCCTCCCCCCAGGTCACCTCCTCTCACGGCAGGCAGAGCAACACACCCTGTCATGCACACTCACACCCCTGCTCTCAAAAAAAGAAAGAAAGAAAAAAATAAACTTGATTGCTCATCCGGGGCCAATCTTTTTATGAGATGGAGGCTGTCGTCAGATGTACCTGAATGGCTTTCCACGTCTGATTTTGATCGTTTTTAATTCCAGGTCTGCACGATCACAAGCGCTCACACTCTCTCTCTCCCACGCGCACACACACACACACACACACACACACACACACACACACACACACACACACACACACACACACACACACACAAACACACACACACGCACAAAGACAGCAGTCCTTCCAATCACATCCTGATCTACGGCCATTTTAAGATGGTCTTTTCCCCCCTGCTCATCCATATTCACAAGACTATAACAAGGAGGTGGAAATCAATTTAGACAATTGAGCAGCCAGAGGCTTCATGCTCAAACTGCTGATATGTATTCTAACGATGATGCAATCAAATATAAATGTGACAAACTCACACCCAGGACTGGTGTTATATCTACATTAGAGTCCTTTAAAACCAATGCAGTCTGAAACTGTGACAAGTGTTCCTATTGGTTGTGTTTTAAAATATATAGATCCAGTCATTTTCATTTTCCTCCCAAAAAATCTGGTCGACATGCCACCTTGCCGTTTTAGCTCCTAAAATCTACTCCTTTAAATCGTAACAGAAATTAGTAAAAAAGAAATCTGCTCGTGCACATCCATTAAAATCCCTTTTGCATCAACCTGTTGTAAGACTCTCCTGGCCACACTTCATCTCAAAACAGGCAAAACATTTCTTTAGTTCAAAGAGTAATATTTTTTTATTTCTTGGGTTAAGTAGAATAAATAATTTATAGGCTTATTTTTCCCTTTAATGGAAAAACTGGTGATGTTTACTTTAACTAAAGTGAAATCAGGCGTTCAGCCTCATGAATCTAAATCAGGGCGACAGCCTTTTGCCCAGAGAGGCGGGTGCACCATGGAGAGGATGCAAGCAGCTTACGCTTACTGAAATTAATATTAAATAAATGTTTGTGTCTTCCATTCAAAATATACATATGAAAAAAAGTAGCTGTTATTTGATAACTACGGTTGAATGTAATAAGGTGTAGAATAATTTAAATAATTTCCCTCTGGGATTATTAGAGTATTTTTTATTCTGATTCTGAATAATTAATTTCATTGTGTGCAGGTGTGGTTTCAAAACCGCAGGGCCAAGTGGAGGAAGAGGGAGAAGTGTTGGGGCCGCAGCAGTGTGATGGCAGAATACGGCTTGTATGGGGCCATGGTCCGCCACTCCATCCCGCTGCCAGAGTCCATCCTCAAGTCAGCAAAGGATGGCATCACAGAGTCTTATGCTCCGTGGTTACTGGGTAAGTGGGTGTAAGAGTACAGATCTTTACTGTGACAGTGACACAAGGAATGACCTGTCCTGTTAGGGTATTTCTTCTGTAAATGTTGAATATAAATGAAAGTATTAAGTGTCATTTACACCCCAGTGTCACCAGAGGGTGCCACATCATGTGGATTTTCAGGAAAATGAACTAACAGATGTCTTTGGACACTTCTGAATTCATTTGAACTCCCTCTGATTACAGCCACTGTGTGTTTGTAAAGACTAAGTTGTATTCTGCCCGTCGGTGAGGGGTAACCCCGTCTCATAAAGGGCTCAATAAGGCAATCAGCATATCGGTAAAATGTTGCAGTCAATACAGTGATAATCCCACTTCATCAGGGCAGATTAGTCCAGATCTCCTGTCTCACCTCGTGTCAATTGATTTGCTTGAATCAATTAGCTAACTAATTGAATGAGAGCTCCAGTTCACCTATTGGTCCCCCTTGGCTTTTATCCCATTTCACACTTTTTCTCATGTGAAGCCCCTCAAATGACGGTATAAAATGTTCTTATCTTAGCGCATCCAGTCTGAAAAACCGCATGGATTCTTTCCTTTCCAGGTATGCACAAGAAATCAGTGGAAACTACTCACACCTCTCCGGGAAAGCCCAGCGGCCTCCCGCCGCCGCCAGCGCAGGAGAAGATGGGGGACCAAACAATGGAGGAGGAGAAACAGCGACAAAGTAAAGACAGTAGTTCATCCATTTCTAAAGAGGAACTTAGGGAAAACAGTATAGCTGTGCTGCGAGCAAAGGCGCTGGAGCACAGCGCCAAAATGCTCGGGACCGTTTTGGAAAGAGCACACAGCACCTCGAGACAGAGAGGGGAGGCTGAGGATCAGGGGACGGATGAGGAGACGGCAGATGGGGAGAAGAGCAACTGAAAAAGGATGCAGACTGATAGAGAAAGAGCTGCAGAGGGGAGTGTGTAACAGCTCCCACAGGCAGCTGGATGAAGCGCGGCTGGTTGCGTATGTCACCAACAAACTGACAACCTCCTGCTGTATCTCTAACCTGCTCCTGGGACTTACCTGCCAGGTAACATCTGCTATTTGAGTCCCATGACGGAGGCTCATTAATTCAAATAATTACAATTCTGCTCCTTGAAACTTTTGAATCTGATCTCCTCATGTCAGGAGGCTGAGCAGAAATGTCTCCCAGACATCACACAAAGCGGACATTACACTTCTTATAAAACCATGGTTCAATTTATAGATCCTCTGAGATGGCAGCTTTTTTTTAATGCAGAGAAAAACTATATCAGTCTGTTAACAAATATGGAGCTTTCTATGACTTTCAACCTCTGGATGATGACAAGTCTCAGTTGTACTACTACAAACGGTTAGTACCAAACTCTGATCAAATATGAATGGAGAAGCGTACACACTAGAAGTGTCCAGTTGTTAATAATGTTCTGTGATGTAAAGTTAACATCAGTTATTTGTTTGTCTCTGTATAAATGTAACTGTAGTCTAATTAAAAGTTGAATGTATTTAAAAATTCAAAATGTTGCCTGCTGAGCATGCCTGTGCACAGTGATGTGTGTGAGCTGGACACAAAATTCCCCTACGAGTCTACAATCAATGTACCAATGTTGAAGGTCCAAGATCCTCAAACCAAATTCAGATGTTAGTGAGTTGGGCAAATAGTTGTTCTATTGAGCCCATCATTAAATGAGATGGCAATTTCAGGCTACAGACCACTTACAAATATTTATAGTTAGATGGCTGAGCCCTCTAACTGTAAATTCAAATAATAATAACGCTGAATCATAGACTTTCATCCATGCACACAAAGACTGTCAGTGCAAAACTCCACTGGAGAAACAACAGTGCTGGGCTGTGATGTGCTGGGGTCATTGTCTCACAGGATAATATTTTAGTTGGAAAGATTTTTGTGGGTTTTGCTTGATTGACTTAAAATTTAAATGGAAAACTAAGTGACAGCTGGCAAGCTGATGGATGTGTGATGAATACAGGGTCAGATTTCTCCTTGGAGATGGTGTAAAAATTGCTTAGATGGCTGAAAGGTCGACAACTGGACCAAAAAGACTGCAGTATGGGTACCAAAGCACAATGACAGTTCTTTTGGGATAAGGAGAGGACCACTCTTAGCCCAAGAGGTGGGTTTACATATATTAAATGATATATGATATTAGAAAAAAATAGAATTAAAAGTGAGAGAATGTTTGTATGCTTTCTAGGAGTTTGGGTTTTCATATAGGAACATTTACCTTCTCAGAATGCTGCCCCCTTGTGGCAGCATGAACGGCATAAAAACCGTTTTGGGGCCAAATTTGGTTAATTTGTCTTAATCGTCAACAATTTTTCGGGATATGAAAACACCCACTGAATCTAAACAGCCTGTCAGTGAAAAAGACCCTGTATCATCTCAAACTGTGCAGGAACATGGTCTGAACATCCAGATGTCTGCAGTCAACCAAAAGTCTACTGAAGATCTGCGTCAGTTTGCAGCTTTATTCCATAAAGGTTTTCTGCACTCTCGTGGCCACAAAAATGTGCAAACATCCAACTTGCAAAAGACTAAAATGTAGATGTCATTACCTTATCAAAAAATAACATCCCAGAATGACATGTTTTTAAGTTTGTTTAGACAACTTTCAACTGAATGCTAAATGAGTGCTAAACTTTCCTTACTGGAGGAGGGCTTTATCCCCTACCTGCTCAGGAAGTGTTGGATGGTTTGAGGTCCTACATTTGTGAGGATGAGCTCGGTCTGCTGGGGCTTTCAGACAGACGTCTTGAGGATTTTTCTGTCTGAAAATCAAAAAATGGAAAAAAGTTGGTGTAATGCTTAAAAGAGATGCTGCAGGATTCTCTGAAAAACCTTGTTTATATTTATTTTCATGTGTATGAACTCACTGGATGCTTATTACCTGTGAACAACTACCTGGATTGGTATGCACGGGCCCTGGTCCATAGACCATTATTTTAGAGTCTGAAAAGAAAGAGAGCTGATATCATATCACATCATTTGCAAAAAGGCCTGTCAGTACAGAAGTCACCACAGCAAAAGTCATTCAGACACACTCTCATTTCACCAAAAACACATTTCACATGGACACTTCCCGTCGTGCTTTGTAGACAAAAACTAAATCCTAAGCAGCATGCCATGGAAGCAGAAAATGCTCAAAAGCAAAAATGAAAGCCAAATGGGCCTAACCAGAGGGCCATGTGATCTGTGGTGGGAGACAAAAGCTAATTACCTTTTGTTGTAGGTCTTATAAATCTTAGAAACATGAGAGCCTGGAGAAAACATTTCTCAAAGAATAAAAGTCATCTCTGAGAAACTGAAACAAAGACCAAATTCTTTTTTTTGGGTCAACCTTTGTTCAACTGTTGAATTTTTCAATTAAAAAAATACTTTTCGAAATATGAACCTTACTGAACACTCTCCAAATGTAATTCTCCTTTCACCATCTTTTTCCCCCTAGATGTATCACGGGGTACACAAAGGGAGAGCCAGGCAGTGTCGGGGGCCCATGAGGGTCACAAATGAGCACAAAAGTTTGTCCCCCAGATGTGATTTTTCATGGCTTCCATATTGGCCCAATGAGAGCTACTCAGATTGGTCATGAGCGCTCTGTGAATAGGATGAATGGGCATCTTATCTGGGGCCCACTTGGCGGGACCCATAAGGAATATTGAACAATCCCACATGGGGCCATTGTTGAGTTCTTTGTGGCCCACATGGGCCCCAAGTAAAACCGTTGGTAGCAGAGAGTCTTGGCGCTCTCCTACAGACATGAATACACGGTTTCTTCACGTCGCAAGCAGCTACTTTCTGCTGTTTGAAGGTTTGGATCATCTCTGTCTGATGCAGGCTACAGTTGGTGGGGAGACCACTGGTTTCCCCTTTAGGCTGGCGGGAGATCAGGCGCTGACAGATGTCCCTACACCCACCCTGGGTTGATGTTTGACAACTGGAGATAACGTAACGGCTCCCGAGCGCGTCTGAAGTGCTTCAGCCTGTTCTTCCCCATAAAAATGACGTTGGACTTTGCCTCGGGCCAGTTTTAAATACCGTAATAAACCTTAACACAAAACACCATCAATATTAACAGATTTCAAGGATAAAGTGTGGACTTTGTGCGTAACCCGTGCATAATTAACCCCTTGTTCCTGTTCCCCGTAAGAGTTAACCGGTCACAAAGACCTCGGGCTAAGTATTTGGAAAATAGTCAAAGTTAAGCGTGTAGGGGTGTTCAGGGCAAATTGAACAAGCTAAACTTAGCACAAACATAAATCTTCTCTTTCGCTGCTTCCGTTAAGTCAGCTGCTGCGTGCTTTCCAAGAACAACAACAACAACAACAACAAAAACTGTCGGCAGATATATCGCTTGGAACCGCCCTTTAACGCATCACTTCTCAAGCCCTTCCTCTCTGGGATTTCCAAGTTTTCTACTTCGCGACTGAGGAGCGGGGCAAGTCCGAAACGCCGCAACACAGCTCATCAAACTGTTGGAAATGATCCCGGGCGCGTCGCTTGTGCGGAACTGAGCTCCTGGGTTAACGCGATGTGGCTTCCCGCTAAATGCGCAGCGGCGGGCCGCGGGGTCTGGGCGTCTCGGCTCTGCGTTTTGCGCCGCAGCGGCAGCAACACGGCGGCGTTCATGCCGGAGGCGGCGGGCTTCGGGGGGGTGTCGGGCCGCGCCGCCCTGCAGGACTTCTCCCTCTCCGACGGCGACAGCTTCTGGGCCGCCGCGGCCCGCCACAGGCTGAGCTGGAGCCGGCCCTTCCGCACCGTGCGCGACTGCGACCTGAGCCGGGGGAGGATTAAGTGGTTCGAGGACGGGGAGCTGAACGTGTCCGGTGAGACTCTCTCTCAGGTCGCTCAGGTGATTCGGCTCTGAATTGGCTCTGCCCCTGCGTGCGTCTTTACGCTGATCTTTCCCCAAACGTCAGAACAGTGCCCCATCAAACGCACCACGGGCCGACGCGGGTCAGTAAATGGCATTCACATCTCTTTTTTGTGTTCCTGCAGTGAACTGCTTGGACCGCCACGTGCACACCTGCCCAGAGAGAGTGGCCCTGATCTGGGAGAGAGACGAGAGGGGGTCAGAGGTCAGGTACACCTACAGGTCAGTAGCCATAAGTCAGTGCATGTGGTTATAAGTTATTTCCTACTCCAGCCGTTTAAAACCCTCTTTGCAGAGAGCTGCTGGAGATGACCTGCCGCGTGGGAAACCTGCTACGGCGGCGTGGCGTGAAGAAAGGGGACTGCGTCACCATCTACATGCCCACCTGTCCTCTGGCCGTGGCGTCCATGCTGGCCTGCGCCCGGATCGGGGCTGCCCACAACGTGGTGTTTGCGGGCTTCAGTGCAGAGGCCCTGGCAGAGCGGATCAGAGATGGTGAGACCGGCGTAAATATTCCCACACGCTGCTAGAACATGGATAAACATGGAGATTCATAGTTGGCTTCCCAGCTATAAGTCATTGAACGTCTCCAAATAGTTTTCGTGTTGTTTGTTGGGACTTTCTCTGATGAACAGGCAGATTGTTGGTGAAACAGTTAGTCATTACTTTTTCTTTTTTTTTTTTATTCAGTGAGAGGAAAGTTATAATAATGCTGATAACTTTTCCTTTCACTCTCATCTGCATCCCACGCATAGCTCAGTCCAGCACGGTCATAACAGTGAACCAGGGAGTTAGGGGGGGAAAGGTCACGGAGCTGAAGAAGACGGTGGACGCGGCAGTGCAGAGCTGTCCAACAGTGCAACAGGTGTTTGTTGCCATGAGGACAGAGAAACCGGTCACCATGACGGCCAGGGACGTTGCCATGGAGGAGGTGAGAGAGCAGACAGCCAGTCCAATCCAATTTCAGATATCAGCTTGGCGTTTGTGCTGAACAGTATCTAAAACAGCTCAAAGTAACCCGACCAAATTGTCAATGTATCCTTTTTTTTTTTTTTCGTTAAAAGCTCAAAATTTGTACAATTGCAATGAGATGCATGAGTTTGCTGTTCTGGAGCTTTCACAGAGTGATGAGTGATGTCAGCCCTGAGGTGTGTTCTTTAGTGTGTTTCTTCAGAAGGGTTTTGTTGACTCTCTGGGTGCTGCAGGAGATGCTGAAGGAGGACGTGGTGTGTGAGCCGGCCGCTATGAGCAGCGAGGACATCTTGTTCCTGCTTTACACGTCAGGCAGCACAGGAAAGCCCAAAGGTCTGGTCCACACTCAGGCCGGGTACCTGCTGTACGCCGCTCTCACTCACAGGGTGAGCACAACCCACAGGTGGAACATTTACATCCATCACGAGCCCCCGCCTGCCAGCGGGACGCACTCCGAGTCTTAAGACTGGTTTTATGTAATGTCCTCGCCTCTCATCTGATCCCTCCCGTCTCCAGTATGTCTTCAGCTACCAGGACGGCGACGTGTTTGGCTGCGTGGCGGACATCGGCTGGATAACTGGACACAGTTACACGGTCTACGGCCCCCTGGCTAACGGGGCCACCACCGTCCTGTTTGAGAGCACTCCCGTTTATCCCGACCCAGGTATGAAGGGCAGCGTCACGGCCCGGTTCCACTGAGCTCAAAATAATGTTATATAAGCTGTCCGTGACACGATGTTTACAGTCCAAATGTCTGGGCTGTTTTAACATCAACACTTGGCCTCGTCCGCAGGCAGGTACTGGGACATGGTGGAGAGGCTTAAGATTAACCAGTTCTACGGCGCCCCCACGGCAATACGCCTGCTGCTTCGGTACGGAGACCAGTGGGTGAACAAATACGACCGATCCAGCCTCAAAACTCTCGGCTCTGGTACGTGAAACTCTGAAATCAGAGGCTTTTTTTTTTCTGCCATAAGTTGACCATATTATCCATAAAAAATCCACCTGTGCTGTCACACGTCAGCTTTCCACAGAATGTTGAAACTCCTCCCCTGTTTAATTACAGCCCACCATTCTCTCTTAAAATAACATGTCCGACTCAGCCATATTTATCCTCACCTTCACATCTTTCCTTGTGCACTTGGGTTAAAATAGATGCTGATCAGCATAGGGGTTTTAGCCATTGAGCTCTGCTGTCTCACTGAAAGCTAAATTTGAGACTGTCATACAATTCAAGTTCATTTATATCCAGCTTAAGTGGCTTTTTTTAGTAGTCTGCCTGCTCCTTTTCTACTTCTATTATTTATGCCTCCATGACAGAATCAGTGTATCCCGTAAACCAGGGCTCTGCACCCACATGTGCAAAGGCACAATATTGGACTGCACTCTGATTGGTTTTTGTCTAGTAGTGAGGAGTCATGCAGCGAATTCCTCACATGAGAGGACACACACATCAAGTTAAATGACAGGCAAACAGTGGCCACAGTCACGAGCAGCAGAGGATGAAGCAACTACAACGTCAGAAACTCTGTTTGACTGCCTAGAGTAGCCCAAGGGGGAAAAAAACTTGTGATTTTTCAACTTTGCCCCTTTTTTTCTTTGTAGTAAGGAATCAGTTATTGATATTCAATCAATAGGGACTTTTGTTCTATTGCTCTCAGATGATGATATCAATCTGAGCCTGTTACTTATCTCGGTGGCATTATCATTCTCTCACTTTTTTTTCGGGGGGGGGGGGTATTTTGGCCCACTCACCTAGAAACAAGGATTCATTTCATTGAGCTTTGCAGGTATTTGTGCACAGCTCTCACAAGGAGCTACAGGATTCAATTCAGGCGTGGCTCTGAACTTTGACTGGAGCATTGCAACATCATGGTAGTTTTCCTCAGCTTTTCAGCCATTCTGTGGATGAGCTGAGAAATTTGAGATCACTATTCTGTTCCATGTCGTAGCCACGTTTTTAGGCAAGCTTTGAGGCACGGGCAGTGCAGCCAGACAAGCTCTGCCTGTTCACGTTTTCTCTGTTTGTCATGTTTGGAATGCACATTTTTAACTGAGGCCTTAAGAGTTTGACATGTAGCTGTTGGATTTTCTTCTGCTGTTTTTTTTCTTTTTTTATGGTGTGACCTTAAACTGATCCTGTTGGGACTTCTACTCCCGGTAATATTTGCAGATGTCCTCAATGTTTTCCACTTGTTTATAATCTTTCCCTCTGTAGATTACTGGATTTTTTTTCTTTTTTAGATGTAATGAGACTATCTAATTCTAAGACGTGGTCAGTAGACTTTTTTCTTTAAAATGAGCTGGTGTGCATTACAGCGTAATACTTGAAAAAAAAAAGTACTTTCTTGCAAGAGAATAATTGTTCCCTTAAGTAGAATAAAAAAAAACTTGTACTACAGAAAGGTCCCTCTTCCAGCCAATATATATATATATGATTAATATGATATATATTAGTATGATTAAAAGCCACCATTCTTCTGCAGTGGGGGAGCCGATCAACACCGAGGCGTGGGAGTGGTACCACCGGGTGGTCGGGGAGGGCCGCTGTCCTGTGGTTGACACCTGGTGGCAAACAGGTAACTGTGAATACTCTGAGAAAGGGGATTTTAATGACTCTAAAAGAGCATTTTACTTTTAGAATGACAGTTGATCAATCTGTACTTTATAAAGACTTGTAATACAGCAACGGTGTTCGGCAGCATTGTCTTCCTGTGTGCAGAATTGGGCCAAATCCTCAGCCAACATCATTGTGTGAATGTGACATCTGTTCCCTGGGAGGCGCTTGTCAGTAGATTTTTTTTTTTGCCTTGTGTTAAATTTGCTGTAATCCGTGATGTTATGAGTTTTAAAGAGCACCTTGTAGCTGTTCACAATCCCTGCATAAGGGGAAATCGGGTTCATGAACTCTCCCCCAAAAACAGCCACGTCTGCATTCAAACAGTCCTTCTTAAAGGGGAGAGCAGTGTTAGAGCCATGCCTTTAATCACTCTTGCATAACGTTCATGGCCTTGGGTGTGTGTGGCTGTGTGTCCACTGCAGACTTGAGAGGGAAACCAGATGTTTTGTTGTCGAGGAGTCAAACATCCGAGCGGGGCAGGCAGCCAGAGGAAAGAGCTGAGTCTAAGTGCAAAATCCAATCTTTGATAGTTTTCTCTGAGGAAAACCCAGGGTGAAGCGTTTTTCAGACATTTCCCCTTTTTTGCTGAGGGGCATCGGTTGGATGGATTTCAACAGCAGGATGATGATGGTGTAACAAAGTGACTCATTGTGAGCTGCACAGACTTTAATTGGAATGTAGAAACATGCTTTAGCCGTCTTCATCAGTTATCATTTTGATTATTTCTCAAAGGGATGAAGCAAAAACCCCAGCAAGCTGGTCCCTTACCCCCACAGACATGGCCTCACAATGTGGGATATCATCTGATTTTTACTAATAACCTCAATTTTGCGGACGAACACTGGACTTGACCGACACTATTTGTCTAACCTCTGTCCATCTTAATCAGACTGAGTACCGAAAAAGGGAACAAAGCCGTGGTAATTACCTTACGAATGGCAAAAATCTATAATTAATTGATTATAATTAAACATTAGAGCATCATGAGCAGGAGAATTACAGACACAGATATGACCCAAATATCTGACTCCTGCAAAAAAGGATTATGCTGTGTTATTTTGACGGACTAATGTTTTCAATTAGGACTAAGTGGCATTATTCATAAAGGCCATTTGGTTAATCTGGATGCAAGTAGCCTGTTTAGAAGGAAAACTAGGTTTTGATCCACTGCTGGCAAAATGCCCCCATTGGATAATCAAGAGCAGGAGAGGTGAAAGGATGAATGAGGACAGGGATGAAAAGGAGGGAGGTTTAAATTGGGACAAAAGGAGGAGAAAATTGAATGTGTAAGCCGTGTGAGTGGTTTCCCCCCCGCCAGTCTCAGTTGATTTTAAGACAACAGCCCTCCTGCTGGAGGTCAGCATCAACAGGTGATGGAAAGTCGTACTAAAAAGTGATCTCCTAGGCCTGTTTAAAGAGTGAGAACCCATCCCTGGAAGGGCCCTCTCACAGTTGAGGGTTGTGTTACAGGGATGCCAGCCCCTAATGCTATTGTGAGATCATCTGCTGTGTCCTACTTTATAACGGGTCTGCTGTTTCCAGCACTGGTGCCACTAACACCACCAGGCGGATTATGAGAGCCCCCGAGGACGTGGTAGACATAATAACAATTAATTTACTTAGTATGGCTGTAATTCCACAATCTGCATCTGGAGTCATGAGAAAGGCTTATGCTGGGACTCACAAACTGTTGACACGGCCTTTCCCATGCTTTACCTTTGTTCCTGTTCGCTGTATTTTTATCCTACACAGCCCCCTTTAGACAGATAACAGATACAACTTTTCCTGTCTATGTGTAAAGAAAAGTTGTTTGATCAAAAAATGTCTGCATTACTGTAGTTTTGACCTTTCACCCATGTATTTTTAAATCTAAAAAAATCTGATTTCCAGTTATCTGCTGGCTATTTTAATCTGTCTGATTTAGAGAACTGCTTTCCGGTTTTATCATGACTAGACCCGCAGAAGCCTGTTAGCTTTGTGGATACACTGTTGTTCTAAATAATGTGAAGTGTGTTTGTCTTGTTGTTCTGTGTGCCCTCAGAGACGGGTGGCATATGCATCGCCCCAAAACCATCGGAGCCAGATGCCGAGATCGTCCCTGGAATGGCTATGAGGCCCTTCTTTGGCATTAAGCCGGTGCTCATGGATGCTGAGGTAAGGTGCTTGGCCGTGTCTGTGTTTGCTTTACCCCTGTGAGAGGGACAGATTAGGATTACGAAACAGCCAGCAGCTGTGTCACTTTTGATACCCACCGTGCTCTCATCTGCCAGTCCGGCTCTGTGCGTGCAAAGCCCCCCTCACAAAATCTGTCCCACTAATTTGTTGCCATTTCGGTTTGCTTTTGTGATGCACAGATTGTGCAGACAGTTGGGCTGATGTCACTGAGCTGATGTTTCTCCCTCTCGCAAGATAAAAACACACACACACACATTGGGGGAGCTTCGGTGCTTTTAATTGTACCGTATCTCACATACACCCCGGATTGTTCAATCTGGGGACTGACGAGCACAGATTTCGTGACTCAGACTCTGACTACTCGTTGTGATATTTTGACTCTCCAGGGTAAAGTGCTGACTACCAACAACACATCTGGAGCTCTGTGTATGGCTCAGCCTTGGCCCGGCATGGCCAGAACGATTCACAACGACCACCAAAGGTTCATTGAGACCTACTTCCGGCCGTATCCTGGTACAGACGCACACCGCCTTTGTTTTCAGTTTTTCTCTCTCACTTCCCTCTGTTTTTTTTCCATGAGAACAAAACAAAACAACTAAATCCCTGTACATCTGCTCTGATATTGCAGGCTATTTCTTTACTGGGGATGGTGCTTATCGCTCTAAGGAGGGATACTATCAGATCACAGGACGGCTGGATGATGTCATAAACGTGAGCGGACACAGGATTGGGACAGCTGAGATAGAGGATGTGGTGGTAAATTCATCTACTCAAATATCGCATATGACCAGACACCCTTTTTTCATTTGTTTGAAAAAAAATAAAAAAAATAATGAAATTCCACCTTAAATTTGATTATAATTAGCTTAAACTGGGAAAAATATATTTTGAATGAATAGATCTTTGAAAATCTTTGCAGTGTAAGAGTTGTTGTCATTTTAGTAGTTTTCCTGAAACTGTTCTGAAGAGTAGACATTAGTATTAATTTTTTTGCTAATCCTGCCATTAACCAAACATGCGATCTCTGTGACAGAATCAGTGCCCGGCAGTGGCTGAATCTGCCGTCATCGGATATTCACACAGCATCAAAGGAGAAGGTAGGCTTTCTGCACGCCAAAAAGTGTGTTCTGCAGTTTTTATACGTGCAGGCATAATTCTCTCTCTCTCAGCTGTGTACGCCTTTGTGGTGCTGAAAAAGGACGTGAACGTACCCGAGGCCGAATTGTCCAAGGAGCTTAAAAGTATTGTATCTGAAAAGATAGCAAAATACGCCAGTCCAGACTTGATTCAGGTAAATTTATCCCATGAATACGAACATTGCATTCCCATGCGAAGCTGACTTTCACTGAGACTTGGTAATGTCTTTTGGTGCGTCGCAGTTTGTGAAGCGCCTGCCGAAGACGCGCTCGGGGAAGATAATGCGCCGGGTGCTGCGCAAAGTGGTGGAGAGCGACCTGGACAGTTTGGGTGACCTGAGCACGTTGGACGATCCCACAGCAGTTCAAGAGATTATCCAAGGCCACCAGGAGCTCTTAAGTAAAGGACAGTTGTAGAAAAACTCCCTGAATCCAATCTAAAGAGGAATGGAAGCTTATCTGCATTTTACCTTCAGCACCCATTAACCACACTTGTGCCTTTGTAGAAAAACATTTTTAATGACCAAATTATATTGGTGTGTGCTCCTCATCCTGCCGGTCAAGGCGCGGTCAAAGTACATCTGTCCTGGAGTGACTTATGATAGAACTGTGCAGTGGGCCTGCTTCCCGCATAATCCATAGAATTCCCAGGCTGCAGGTTTTCCTAGCGGAACATTTTATATGATCAAGAGGATGAGTGTGTTCTTCACTTTGCCTGTCAGTGGTCGTTATGTTATGGCTGATTAGTATATGAACATTTTTTTACAATCTGGTTTTTAAATGGTTTAGAATTATGTGTGTAATCCACAGATAAACGCTGTCTTTAACCGAGAACATCCTGTTTTGTGATGAATGTGTACTTTAACAGTTTCAATCATGCAACGCTACAACTGTAAACGTTAAAATAAACTGTTCTTTCATTTCAACTAACCCGACAGTCGACTTGATGTCTGAGTTTCTGACCGTCACGTGTCCAAATAGATGTTCATTTTTAAGTGTCTGCTGGCTGAACCAGAATCCTGCCTGACTCAGCTAAAAGGGTTCTCAGCAGGGCTTGAATGATACCAGCTGATGAACTGAGTGTATTTCCATCTCCCATCCCAATGCTTCCCGCATGTCAGCGCCGTCACATGACTTCTTCTCTGAGGCCGGGATTCCCGCTGGTTCCTTTTATCTTGGTTAACTCCCATCGACCTCCTCCACATAGCTTCAGCTGGACGTCGTGGAACTGAGAACAAAAAAAGAAAAAAAGTTCAAAGCTTTTTAGGAGCTGGGGAGTAGATTTGAGAACAAAGCAAAGGGAATGATCCAATAAGACAAATAGGGTGCAGCTTTGGGCATACCTTCTCCAGGCTGCTTCGGTGCCCCAGACTGATCAACGTCATGCCCAGCTGTTTACAGGTTCTGTACAGCTGTGCTTCTGCTTCCTCCGTCAAAGCGCTGGTGGCCTCATCTAATACTAATGGATGAAGACAAAAAAAGATCAATCAAGCAGCAGTTTGGACGGTATCCCCCTACATCTGAATGTCTACATGATCAAAGCCCTATTGAGTATTTGACTTAAAGAAACGCACCGGCATATTTTGGCTGCAGGTAGAAGAGTCGTGCAAAGCAGAGGCGCTGCATTTCACCTGGAGACAGAACGTCATACCTGCAGGGGAGGAAAAAAGCACCAGCAGGTACAGAACTGGACTATTTTTTGTCAGCACCGCTTTGTGTTTTTGTACGTACCAGTTCCAGTCCACTTTTTCATCCAGCCCTCCGGTCCTTTTCAGGAGACTGGACTGCGACACACATCACATTGGATTCAGCGTTAACATGCAAAAAATGTGAGTGATTTCATAAGATTAGTTTGAAGTCTTCTCATGACTGGTACCCACCACTCCAGCTAGCTCCAGGAACTGGATAATCCTGTCATCATCCACTGACCCTGAAAATGATTTTCTGAAATGGTTTATTTTCTTACAGATATGATGAGTCAACAGGAAAAGGTTACATATGCATATCAAGATAAAATGTTTTAAGAGCAAATTATATAAGAAAAAACTACCTGATGCTGGGTAAATATCTTTCAGGGGGTAGATCACCTGTTGAGGGGAAGGGTTCAGGGAAACCATTAGTTATTTTTTTTTATTTTTAAACAAATGATAGCGGTTGGAGCAACATGGTGCAGATTTCAACATGAAACGTGGTTCTGTCTGTTAATAATTGGAGAAGTTATGAGTTCCAAAGAGACGTGTGCGTTGAAGTCATCGTAAAAGACCAACCTGTTCACGCAGTGTTCCATCAGTCAAGTAGGGTTTCTGTGGAAGAAAGAGGGTTCCTCTGGGTCCGAAACATGTAGTCATCTGCACAAAACCTAAGATGG
Source organism: Menidia menidia (assembly GCA_907169785.1). Lineage (NCBI taxonomy): Eukaryota > Metazoa > Chordata > Actinopteri > Atheriniformes > Atherinopsidae > Menidia > Menidia menidia. The sequence goes on along the minus strand of CAJRST010012224.1, from coordinate 4,083,682 downwards.
AAAAATGGACAGTCGTGAAGCTGCAGATACGTGCATGTCTCACCCATACCCTGCCCCCCCCATGGATGGTTTATGCTTGTGGCTTATTCTTTTTTAGCTTGGGGAAAAGATTAAATAAGACAACGAAGACTTCTCTTTCGTAGGATATAAACCAGTTAAATCCCAAACTCAGTAAATTCCTCTTCTATCATGCATGAACTCTGCCCCCTTTTCCCTCAAAACTGATGAGACAGCTGTTGATAAGTGAGCATACATGGCCCACTCTGTGCTGTTTAGTGTTGTTGCTCATTGAGCATCATGGTTATCCACGCGGCTCAGCATGTTAGGAAGAAACGGTGCAAAATGGGCCTGGTCCTACTGCTCACCGCTGTCAGCCTCCCAAAGGCGGTTCAGGACCCGCAGCAGTGACGTCTTTCCAGTGCCTGTGTTGCCCACCACAAGCAAATTATTTCCCTGGCTGATTTTCAGACTCAGATCCTCCACCAGCAGCTCCTCTGAGTAAGGAGATTTGTATGAGAGGTTGTCCAGGATAAAGGCAGTGTCCACAGGTCCAGCGTGGACATTGAAGTCACTTTTTTAAGAAAGCAGGTGAAAAGAAAAAAAACACATGATACAATTAAGCCATTTCTATTCTAATATTTTCTCCTGGTTATTTTCTTTTTCTAAATCTTTAACGTAATGAAACTCCTTCAGTGTGCTCACACAAACCTGTCGAAGTCGTAGCTTTCCCCAGATGCCGGGTCGTAGTCGCACTGCCTGTGTAGGATGTCATCCATCACCTCCCTCAGCTCTCCAATTCTGACCACAGCAAACACACAGAGTTCAGGGTGGCACACAAACCCTGTTGTCGTTATCCAGCTGGAAGTGATTTTAAGTATGCAGAGTGATACCTGTGGGTGTATCCAGCCACGTCTGACAGGGTGGTCGACAGGTCTATTAGCTGAGTGAAGCCGTTTATCAAGTAGATGCACACAAAGGCATTCTGAATATGTGTGAGGAGAGAGAAATCCCAAGCAGATGTAAGTAAGTCGCAAAGGCTGAAGAAAAGACTGACACAAGCTGAAGTGGACACAACAAAACCAGCAAAGGTTTAAAATTAGTATATCTATGTGCAGGCTGTCACATCATGGTAATACTTCTAAAGACAATAAAAACAGAGAAAAAAGGAAAATAACTTAAACTGAGTGCAATGTTTGTTACACTGGTGCCATCTAGTGGCCAATCTAGTGACCTTTTTTTCTACAGCTAAATGTGAGGGATTTTATCTAAACCACTGATAGTGATGATTTATTAGCTGTCAAATTTATTTCCTACCAAAAACCATTTACTTTTACCATCACATAAACTGTCACAAACTGATAAAGATACTTAAAAGTTACTTAAAATGAGGAAATTTGCTTTTTTTCCCTCCCCTTCACTGAGAATTCAAATGTTTCTTGGTTCTATTTAGTGTTTTTCTAAAGAAAGTGGTCTAATTCAAATAAAAAAACAAGACCTGCATACCTTACTAACGAGAGCACTGAGTTCACCAGGAGTGAGGCTGTCATAAATACCAGTAAAGATGGGAATGGCGATTACAATGTAGCTGAGGAAACCTCCCATATAGTCAAAGGTGTTAACTCCAACTGAAAGAGAGCAGAGGCCACTGGTTAAGTCAACAAGTTCAACAGAAATGAGACTGAGTGTGAGTGAACTGTATGAATTACTATAAAGCCAAAGCTCTTTGTTTATGAGGCTCCTCTGAGTCTGCAGCAGAGCCTGAAGTCTTCTGTCGGTTCTCATGTGTTCCACTTTACCAGCTCTGAAAATGCAGCATCAGATTTATTTAACGTCTGAGTTTTTGTTGGAATCTGAAGAGATAAAATGAATCTCCAGTTAAGTTCACTCTTTGATTGAGTCCATGATTAGCTGGTTGGTCTCTTTGTACTTTGGAATGTCCTACAGTTTAAGCATAACATTCTTGTGTTTTTGGTCTGCAGCTGGGGAAACAGAAAGAGTAGGCCCGTGGCCGAAAATGTGTCAAGATAATGATAAATACACTCAGTGGTCAGTCGAAGGAGTATACTCAAAAAACAGAAATGTTAAGATCAGATGAAAGTTCTGTTGCTGGGGAGTTCCTGTAAGCATGTGTTCAATGTTTATATTCTACAATGAGGGAGGAAAAATGTCTGCACTGAAGGTTTTCTGTGTAAACGATGCTGCAAACTTATGATACTTTCTGCTTTGGAGCAGCCACTGCCTACACCACACAAGCACATGATATGTTGGTAGTGCCCCACCTGTAGAAAGCTGCAGATTCTGCATTAACACGGATCTGCATGTGCTTGAATCTGGAAAAAAATCAAAGAACAGGAAGAATATGTAAATATGTATAGCTGTGTTTATTTACAGACTTAAACAACCTTGTTTGAAATGATAAAATATCTGATTATTTCAACGTTTAAACTAAGTTCAAAGCTGGTACGTATTCTGTGTTATTAAAGAGGAAAAAGGCAATGGGCCAAAGTCCACAGTTATTTCCTCTTAACATAGAACTGATCTCCTTGATTATAACCACTAGAGAAAACTCCAGCTTAAAAAAACACCCAACTTCTCTCTAAACAGTCAAATACATTACAGCAGTCCATTTAAAGCAGAGAGGAGCTCAGTAGAACAAAACATCTTTTTAAGCAGACAAGCAACACACCATGAAGCAACGTTACCTGAAGTCTCCCTCCAGTTTTTCCTGATCAAACAGGGTTGATATAATAGGTCCCATGAGGATTTTATTGGCAATAGTTCCAACTACAAAATATCCAAAGATGCTCACTGGACCGATCCAGCCGGTGCTGCAAAACAAAGCAGCTTTACTTTGGTACCTCTCTTCCCACATGAAGATAATGCAGAGCATGATGAATACAGGCATGGAAGTTTTTTGTTTTGTTTGGTGTAATAAGTGTAATAAGGCACTACGATCACTGTCGGTCTGGTTTATGCGAGTCAACTGACACACCTTATTGGCATCCAAAAGACTGACTGTGTTTGCCACTTACACAAGTAAAAACTGAAATCTGATTATTTTATGCTGCATGCTCACCTGTGAAAGCACTGATAGGTGTAGTAGGACAGTGTGAATGGTGAGACAATCAGACGGCTGGCCATGGTGCTCATCTGTTTACACAACCTCTCTGTGTCCTGACTGATCCGCTGGTCTCTGCAGGTTACCACCCAACAGAAATTACACCAGACACATCCAGGCACAATCCCAGCAAATGTTCTGACAGCCACACGATTTACTGCATAAAACCATGTAAATGTGACCCTGTCAGATGAAAAAAATATTCATGCTTACGGGTTATCGATGTCCTCTCTGAGAACATTGAGGGTGTAATAGACTCTGCCCTGGAAGTAGGCTGAATGGAGGCTCTCCGTTAGCGTTTTCCTCCAGCTAACATACATCTGATTGCAAATGTACTGATCCAGACTTTTCAACTGCAGCAGAGAAACACAATAGCTCGGAATCCGCGTTTGAGATCAGCCAATGCCATTTAATGAGAAATTTAACTAACCGAAATACTCTAATCAGAACTTATCTGTTTAATTAGGATAGAAACTTTAAAACATTACAGTAATATGTTAAAGTTTCTCGGCAAAAGAATCTGAGTAAAAACTCAACACAGGGGAAATCTTTAAGGGTTCAAAACAAATACGTCTTGTCAATCTGATGAAGTGGCAAGCATGGGCTTGCTTTGTAAAAACATCTGGAAACACAGCAATTTCCAGGATAGAGACAAAGGTACGCTTTACTTAAATTAATTACATTTTGCATTGGTTTGAGATCACAAACACTTTGATGATTGATATGTAATACATCAAGCTGTTACCTTAAGCAGAAATCTGTCATGGACTACATAAGCTTGCAGGAACAGCAGCCTTTTAAATGATCAATACCTAAACACTGCTAACTGATCAGAAGAATCAGGGGACAAGCAGCTGACTTTGGACACAAGACAAGTTCCCCTCTTGTAAGAATGGAAATCACCTGAACAAGGTCTTATTTGTTCCCAAAAGAGAGAGATAAACACAACTGTAACAGCAAGACACAGTCCACTTCAATCACCTCTCAGTGATAAACAGCTTACCGTGGAGTTGAGTAGAATGAGCACCATAGCTGCTCCCATCAGACTCCTGAAGCCAGAGATATCTTTGTCTGCCAGCACGTGGTAGAAGTGACTTGGAAGGACACCCACTTGGTAAATGATCAGCTGCTCTGATAACAGGAAAGGAACACAGCTCAATTGTAGACTCTTAAATACTGTTTGAGCTGATGGTCAGCAAGAAAGTGTGGCTTCAAGATGCCACAGAATCACTGCCCAACAGGAAGGAAGCAAGACTTCATAAGAGACACCGAGCTAAAATGTCAAACATTTCACAACCAGCCTGACTTTACTGATTCATTTCCTCTTTATTTATCCGTAAATCCCCCCCCGATTTTGTAAGAGCAGCTTTTACCTGTCAGAGTAACTCCAAGCAGAGTCCCAAACATCAGGACACTTTGACTGGTCCATGACGGGAACAGGACCCTCTGGATGCTGCAGAACCTCTCAACAAACCTCCAGTCCAGTTTTGGCCTGAGGTGTAAAGAGAATGCCTGAGACGTTAAAGTGCATTTGAAAACTACGACATTTGAGTACATTTATTTTCCCTTCATGATCATATCATGAAATACTGAGCCCACTTCTGAACGGACATTGTTCAAAATCAGGAAGAGTGGATGTAATCTAAATAAAGAGAACACCTCTCGCCTTCTTGTTGAGATTGTTTACTTACCTTTTTGCCCCTTTGCCACTTGACTTATCCAAGCGAGGCATTTGAAAATATGTTTCTCCGCTAAAAGTTTAAATACGTTGCTCGTATTTGACCAAAAGACTTTGCTGTCCAGCAGGTCAAGCTAACTTAAGAGTAACTAGCGCTTCAGCTTCTGCAAAAACAGCATAGTTTCAACACTGGCCGCGACGATGGCAGTTAGAAAGGGCAATTGTAAAATAAGCTAAAAAAACATGTAAAATAACGGCTTTCGTTGTGGTTCAAGAATTAAATCAAAGACAGGCTTCTCCTGAATTCTTCTGCGCCTCTGAGCAGTCAGCCGGTTGTCACTTGTCTCAGACCAGACGTTTTGGACGGTGTTTGTCAAAAACGGACTTCCGGTTTCAATGAGTTCCCTTTTTCAGAATAAAGGTTCCCAAGTTCATTTGTCTAGCTTTTATTTTGTTACACATTGGCAAAACAAATCATAGCAGGCACTCTATAGAATATAAAAACCTGCAAAGTTTGCATCTAAAAGGTCAAATTTTCTGACTAACCTTCTCACTAACCTTTAATGGGTGTACAGAAGCTGAATTCCTCCAGAGGTGGCATAAACCCTCATATAGATGAAAATAATTTCCTCTTGGATGTTTTTACATTCTATGAAGCTGTGTTCACTTGTGCTGGGTTTTGCACCTTGCATTGTGTCTTAAATTTAAACTTTCACCCAAAATTAAGTAAAATGAAAAACAAGGACAGGAACTCTTTATACAGGGTAAGATTAACTATCATGATCTGATCAGAGTTTTTTCAAGCCTGTTGGGCATCTTTCTTTGTCCTGAACTGATGTATTTAATTTGGATTACTGTAACTCAATTCAAGCAAGACATTATACCAAAATATATGGGCAATAAACATTGCACAGTTCAACTATCTGTCCTTTTTTGAGGATTAAATTGTGAAAATTCTCAACAAAAAATATTGTAAGCCCTTAATTATTCATATGGATCAACGCTTTATTTTTGTAGAGAAGAAGAGTCACTGCTTTAAAATCAGGTCGGAACACAAACTACCTTAAAATGATATCTTACCAGAAAAATGAGAGCAGCCTTAATTGTTTTCTACAATTTTATTCCTTCTTGTTTTAAAATATTTGTATAATCACACTCTTTGCATAACAGATAAAAAGCTGGGAGAATTGATGACAAAAGTCGGGGATGAATATTTCAACAATAATGCAAGAATTAATCATCAATAAAACATTACAACAAATTACAAACAGTGACATCAATCACAGAAGTTACAGGGTCAAAAGCCTCCACATCCTGTTGTACACCAGGGTCCGCTTAATATGTTCATTATATTAAAGAATAGATCATTTACAACACTGGTGCAATATTTCAAACCAAGATAATAGCAATGATAAAATAATCTATCAAAAATATTTGCTCCTCTTTATTGTTTGTTCAAACTAATAATTCAGAGTGCACTAAACTTATATTTGGGTTAAAAAAAGAGGCGGTGAGATAATGCTGACTATGGTAATGTAAAAAACACAGAATTGGCATAAAAGACCTGCTCAAAGTTAAAAAGTCTACATGAACCATCCTGACACCTGAGAGCTTTAATGTTCAGAGCATTCTTTATTGCTTCCAGGCTATTACGAACCAATCAGGAACACAAGAGACGTATTGAGTGTCTCCTTGTTTTACTTAATCTACTCTTAACTATTCTTTGGAGGAATAACTTCTCCAACAACATATACAAATGTGGGAAGTGCATAACAGATTCCTCAATGATGACCTCATCATTACAGTACATCTGATAGACTTTGTGTGCTGTGAAGGTTCCGTTAATACTTGAATGCGTAGACAACACAGGTGATATTACATGTAACTGACGGAGTAACAAATCCAACAAAGAGACCGACAGTGAATGCATCCATCTCAATACTTTTAACTCTTTACTTCAAACCTGCTGGGTTCCTTTGGCAGATTTTTTAAAACTGGCCACAAATATCTTACATTCTTTCATTTTATAACAAAGTAATTTCCTAAAACTGAAATCAGTTTTATTTAATCCAAAAAAACTATACTGCATTAATGGAAAAGCATTTCAGCCAAATATTCAAACTTATGGTACATTTCTGACAGCAGGTCACATTTAGCCCAAATCAGTTGCAATGGCTCTTATCATGGTAAGGAAACGCCCAACCCAGCACAGCGGCGTTGCTCACTGATGTTGTAATAGTTTGCTCATGAGTTTTGGTGGACACGGTACTTAATACAGGACCAATTCATTTATTTGGTTTCAGTCTTTTAGTTGGAGTCCTCGACAGTGAAAACGTCGATATCAGATATATGGTTCACTTGGCTTCTATCATGCAGAACTGGAGCTTCTCGGGTCAAAATAAGCAGCATGTTTCCAAGTGCAGTTGGTCTTCGTGACGTCAGCGGGACACGGCAGTCTGGACGCGACGCTCAGGCAAGGTTGACGGCCTTGAAGAGGACAGGCACGAAGGAGACACAGCTAAAACCCACGACGCTGTAGACGATGTAGCGATAGGGCAGCTCCACCCTCATGTGCTGCCTGGCCCGCCTCACGTCATCGGAGGGCAGCCCGAACAGCCGGCACAGGAACGGAACAGTCACCGCCTTCATGGCCATCCGAGTGAGCAGCAGCACGGCCACGCCGATGAGGAAGCGCACCAGGGAGCGCAGCACGGGGCCCATGCTGACCGCCGGCAGAGCCAGAGGGAGAGAGGACAGGGGCGGGTCCAGGAGCAGCCCCAGCTGGTAGTTCACGTGGGTGCCCAGTGCGGCGCCCGCCCCGGTGCCCAGGGCCTGGGCGGTGTCGCCCCGGGAGGTGCTCCACGAATCCAGGGAGAACGCCACCAGTCCCAGGCTCACGTGAGACACGATGATCATGAGCGGAGCGTAGTGGTCCGTCATGTAGTAGTGGTCGATCTTTTCCAAGATTGGCTGGAAGAAGGCAAGAACCAGGAGGCTGTACAGGAAGCCTGTGATTACCTCCTGCGGTGATGAAATTAAAAAATTAATATTCGTCCCAAAGGAAAATGATACTGTTGCATGTTCTTTCGTCACATTTTTAATAACACCACATAAACCACTGAAACTAATCTACAGAAGTCAACAGATGTCTTGCTCTTTCTGCCCTGAGGGAGGCGCTGTACCACCCTTTTCAGCAGGTTTTCCCAGTACATTGGTTTTCGTTGACTGCCATTAAAAAACTGTTGTAAAAATCAGGTGAGCGGTTGCCTGCGCTACAGGTGTTACTATTGGAAGATGCAGAACATAAACAATATCCAATAAAATCAGTTACAATCCATGAAAGCAGCTGCCAGGTCACATAATCTAATCTATTCCCATCTACTGGCTTTAATTTCTTTACGAGCTTTACTGGCATGTCATTTTCAGATAAAGCTCCAATAATATCGGTGGCTCATTAATTTATGCAAAAGTTATAAATGACATTTAAGCATAAAGAAAATGGGTTAATGTGTTTCTGTTAATGGCGTGCCCCCTTTCCTTTATGAACATTTGAAAGAAAACTGAAGCCACTGGCCCTGCTCTGACTGCTCCTGTCACCGTCCATGCAAGCTCACCTAACTCTTCCTGTTTCCTGAGGAGCTTTGATGTGACAACTTCAGTAAAGTTCATGGAAACTTATTTTTCTCAGTTTTCTGGGGATTTCAGCTGATGATTAAATGAATGGGGCAAATGCTTTGTAACATTTTGAGACACTTTCTATATATATCAGAGAAAAGCAAATACAGACTTTTGAAATCTGTAATGTTGGAGAGAGACTTACTAGTCATTAGTCTGAAAGTTTTGAAATCTTTTGGGGAAAGTTCGTGACATGTAATGACACCTGTGTGACCTGATAGCCTGATAGTTAGCTGCTGGAAGAATCCTGGATGATAAAGAAAGGAGGAGCCGTTACAGATAACTATTATTTACAACCTCCTGAGGTGCAGGTGATGTTGCACAAGCCACACCAAGAGAAGTTCAAGACTCCACAAAGGCTTCTACAGAACACGTTGACCATGCTCAAGTATACATTTCACCGAATAAACTTGGGGAAGTAGAAGCAGCATGGGATCCAGGGGGTGCAACTCCACTCAATATTCTCAATGTCATGTATATTTCAGTGGCTATTTTCATTTGATATTAATGATTTGATTTGCTTACCAGAACAGAATGCATGCCCATGTAGACTCTGCTAACGCAGACCAGGACGCTCCAGCTGAGGGCCACACAGAATCCGAAAAGGAAAGGGTACTACAGGGGAACACAGAAAGGTGGACACGGCACTGTTCAGAAAGCCTGACCTTATGTCGCGGTCCCTGTTACGAGGGGAGCCCCGTCAGGAGCATCACAGTTATCTTTTTCAATACAATACTGACAATAACATAACAAAATAAAAATCAGTAGCAATGGTAAGAGTTTTACTTCATGCAAAGGTCACTGTGAGAAAGCCTCCGTTGGAGCTAACAGCTCTGTCACCCTGTACTTTGGCTCTGCAGTTCATCTAACCAAATGCTAACATCAGCATGCTGACAACAACAACAGCGTTCGGTGAGTGTGTTTAACGTGATTACCATCTCTGGATCTGCTGAGTGGCAGTATGCAGAAATAAACAGGAACCTGTGGAAATGTAAAAGTTTTTGCCTTTTTTTTTAAGAAGAAGAACAAGAAGAAGCAGAGGTAGGTTGTATTGTGAGCTGAAGGTTCTGAAAACATCAGGCCTTGTGGGGTCAAATTACGGCTCATTCTACATTAAACATGAATAAGTGTGAGAAGGGAGATCTAAGGGTCTGTCCTCTGAAAACTAAATACAGCACGTGGTCATCTATTAGTGCGAGCTGTGAGGTGGCCTGATCGAACCAACGGCCAAAATCCCTCTGGTCCCACCTACAGCCGAGCCGACGAGCTTCACACCGTACAGATAACCTTCTGCCTTTATGGCCTGCCTCTTATCTTTTGAAACCTCTTTCTCCAAACTGTGTTAGTTTTTTTCCACGTAGAAGTCACGAAAGAAGGTTCAGGCAGTTCACACAGCTGTGTGTGTGGAGTTCAGAGCCCCCTGGCAGAGGCACAGAGACTAAAGCCTGCTTCAGGTGCAGAGCTCTTCCTGCCTGGTGGAGACCTCCTGTTTGGCCTCTCCCCACCCAGCGCAGCATGTCCTTCCTTTGTGTCGGTTCCTCTGCTGCTTCCTTTCCCTGTCTCTGCCTCTGACGCCGCGCTGACTTCTGCCTTCGTTTTCATGCAGTGGGGCCGATATTCTAACTGGTCAGGAGGTCATACTTCTACACGTGTCTATGAGTGTAAAAACTGCTGGACACTGAAAGCAGAAATGAAAACACTCTTGTTTTGTGCCTATTTGCTTACAGTGTCTCCCCAAAAATATATATCAAAATACATTTTTCAGCAGTACTCTTAGCTCCTTAGAACATTACAGGCTTTCTGCATTCATTTATGCATTAATCATATCAGTGGATCTGATATGACATAGAAACCCTCCACATTAAGACACTCATTGTGGCTTTGTGTGCTCTGTTTGCGTCGATCCTCTAAAACATTCCTTGTCACAGACCTTTAACACACTGATGACTGTCAATACCAGGAAAAGAACTCAACTTTCCCTTTGCCTAAGAGATAGATGTATTTATAGAGAGAGAAATAGCTCCCTGCCTGACACAACCTGTTAGTCCACCTCAACAATGTAATGTTTGCTATGCGGATCTGGACCTGGAACACGCTTCTGCTTTCGATGTTTTTCTGAGCTGCTGTTCGTCCTCAGACGGGGAAGATCAGCTCATAGTTGTTCGCTCCATTGCTTCAGATAGACTAATCTCCAGGGCAGTTCTGACAAGAAAATGTATGCGATTCTTTTCCCTCTTAATTCGATTAGGTGCTCCGTGTGGTTATTAATTCCACTCTGATCTTTTTGAAGGTAGATTAGAGCTGAACAGACAACTATTGGCAGATATTCCTGCTGGGAGAGAAATGCAACTGTGACAGTGAATTTGTGCCATAATCGCATTAGTAACACAGTGATAAAAATACAAGTTGTGGAAAGGCATGGTGTGAAGTATGCTGTGCTCTGCAACCTAAACAAAAATACGAATTACTGTGAAATCGCCTTCTGTCTCAACTTTTAAAGGCAGACTGGTTAGAAATGAATGAGATAAATAGAAAAACAGGCTATGGATAAACCTCAAGCAGAACAGCTAGAGGCTGGGAAATTAGAATATCAGTTAAAGACCTTTCTGAACTGGGAAAAACAGTTGCCCTGAGGCCTCCGGGACCATTGGATGCCAGAAGCTGGATCCTACTCATCCATGTCTCCATCTGTGCACAGGCTGCACTATTTATACCGCAGACACTTCAACTTGACTGATACGTTTGACCAAATAAACGGAATCGGTCATATCAACCGACATGTGACTGGGGAACAGATCAGAGTTTGGCTGGTGTCTTGCAGCTTGGTGTTTGCAGACATGCTCACCTGCCACCGACCGTAGGTCAGCATGAAGACACAGAAAGGTATGGCCGTGCCCGTCATGGCGTGTGTGGACGGCATGCTGTACTCGGAGTTGTAGAAGACCTCCACCTTCACCACGGGAGGTGAGGCCGGTCGCGACCAGCGGACCAAGTCCTTGGTGGACTGTCCCACGAACAGGTTCCAAGCCCAGACCACGATGAGCCTCCGGCTGACCAGGGCGTCGATGTTCCAGAAGAGGAAAGGGAAGAAGATGATGAAGAACATCTCGTTGCCCAGCTCAGTCCCAAACGTGAACAGGTAGAAGAGGAACTTGTTGTGGATCAGGAACTCCTGACCCATGTCCCCGGTCAGGGAGTTTCTCCGGAGGGGCTTTGCTCTGGTCCTGTCCGGCTCCAGCTCGGCCGCTGATGGACAGTCGGGCCCGGCGGTGCTCTCGCCCTGCATCCCGTTAACCGGCGATGCGGCGGCATCCCCGTTCCCCATGCTCTCGTCTGAGCTCTGAGCCCCCGGCTGGGCCCTCCTCCTCAGCCCGGGACAGTCCGGCTCCGGCCGTCCACTGTCCGGCTGGATTCGTTTATCCGGAAATGTCCCTTCGACGCCGCAGAAATTCTGGAACCTCGCTACATGGCGGGGTTCTTGAAGATAATTACACATCTGTACAAACGTCTTTACAGCTGCTTTGGCCATTTCTACGACAACAAGTTGATTTACTCACAGCACAATTCAGTTTTCTGTCACAAAACAGCCGCTCATCATCTAGCAAGCTAAGCAGAAGTGAAGCTCGGCGGCCGATTCATTCCTCCTTAAAATGCCCCGGTTTGAGCTAGCAGCGCGGAGCGGTGACACCTCGCTAATACCTGGTCTCAGCATTCAACACGCCGATTTTGTGCAACTGCGTGAGCTTACGAGGCGGTTACATCCAAAGTCCGCTAGAGTTAACCATTACTCTACGCTTAGTGAGGTTAATTAAGCGGCTGACTAACTGCGTCAGACGGTTAGTAGCGGGTCCGCTCGGTTTCCTCATCTGCGGTTAGATTTCTTCTTCGTTTGCCTTAATGTGTGTCGCTCAAAGCTCAGAACGAGCGAGTACTTCCGACTGCTGAGCCCTAAACAGATGGCGGACATCCAAGCGGCCTCAAACGTCTCATCTATTATGTAGATGGAGCGGTTGAATACTTATTTGAGCTATTGTGTTGATAAGTAACATACACTTAAATGCTAAAATACACTAACAGAGGCCTAGACCAATAAGTTTTTTGGGGGGGAATAAAAAAAAGAAAGTTTGGGTTAAAAGACAAAGTGCTTTACAATAATAAAATAGAAGCACGGAACACAGGAGCATAAGAGATTAAACAGGGGAGATAAGAGCAAACATAAAATATGGCATGATAAACAGAAAAAAATATAGGGCATACTGGCTCATATCAGATAAAGACGAAGCCAAACCACAGTCTGCACCACAGCCTGAGTGCATGTTTTACACATTGCATACTGGCATTAAACTAGCTTGTCTGCATTCCAGACTCCCCCCCCAAAAAAAAATCATTATAACATGAAAATGGTTTCAACAAAGAGACTGGACTGTGCAGAAGAAATCCCACAGCAGAGCAGTTTCAGCCTGGTCTGCTAGCTCAGTGATCAATTTATTACTTTAAAAATGGCATGCCTACTTCATCTGAGTGAGATCAACTCAGTCATGAAAGAAAATTAGCCAAATGATTCACCATGCTTCACTTTAAAAGACAATAAATGCTGGAAAGTCACAGCCTTTGTTAGAACATTTTCAACATGAACGGTTCCCATCACTGTAATCATGAGCTTTAACAGAATGTGTTAATATCTTTGTGTATTCTTATACTGTGTGGACTTGGTTCTCTAACATATCACACTGGATTTCCTGCAGTCTACAGGAGATGTTTGCTTGCAGTGCATTTTGCCATCCCACTAGTATCAGGATTAATGATTGAATATCAGAAACCTCTCTTCAGATTTAATAAACATTCACCACTAAAGTAATGGAGAAAGGTGGTATTATTTTTTGTTGTTAATGATATGATGAAGAAAATATTTTTGAAAGTTACATTCTGATGAATTAATAGCATAAGATGGTTCAATTATATTTATATATCATATACAGCAGAACAATTGAATTTACAGGATCATTTATAATAAGAACTTGGATCGCAGGGTTATATTTCATGTTAATAAATGGCAATGGTGCAAAAAATAAAGAAGAAAGTTAATGCATTATAATGACAAGACTATAATAAATAATTTCAGTGAAGTCAAATATACAAAGAACATAAGTGCTGAAAAATCAAAGAAGTTTCCTTCAAAATGATTGTGATCTTTTAAAGGTAGAAGCACAACATTTGATTATTGTATCCGCTGCATGCTTTTACTCGTGTGATTTCCACCATCGGTCTTTATTTAGTGAGCGCCATAAACCTTGTATTCATGGTCAAAATAAATGCCAGACTGAAGAGCTTTAATTGTTGTGACTGTTTTCCGGGACGCGCTGGTAGCTGCTGACAGGAGCTTGACGGTGGTGGCGCACGCTGCTGTGGGTCAGTCTTCAGAGGGCTTGTTGATAGCAGCACGACCCCCGGCGCGCAGCAGCGAATCTCCGTCCGCAGCCCTCCATCATGCATGGGGGCAAGAGGGGGCTGGTGGCTCCGCAGAACACTTTCCTGGAGAACATTGTCCGGCGCTCCAGCGGTGAGTTTTTTTCCTCCACACAATGACATGAAAGAAGTCATTTTTATTGATATTTATTTGATAAACATGGAGTCAGTTCAGCTTTTCAGCTCCGGCTGAAGGGGTTTGGGGGCAATTTGATGGTGTTTAAATGGATAGAAAAACTGGTGAAGGACCATTCAAATTAGTTTTCTAAGTTACACAGCTTTTTTTCTGCCATTCACAAATTTTAATGCGCACTGATGAATTATGTAATCGCGCCACAGTCATCTTCATACACCTTTGATTGATGTCCTATGCTAAAATATGTGCTACATATGGACTCAGTTACTAGTTAAACTAGTTAAGTTATTCTTTCATGTTAATAACAACGATCAAATTAGAGGGTTTAAGCTCCTCTCTCTAGTGAAAAGATATATATATATATATATATATATATATGAATGGATGTTAATACAATTCTGTCATATTGTTATCAACATTAAAGAATAACTTATTTAACTTATTTAGTATTTACACAGTGGAGATGATAAATAGTTTAGCTATATAGCAATTGTTCAAGATTTTATAATAAAGCTCAAGATGTTATGCTTAGGGCCTCTCCTTTGACATTGTTTAATTGATTTTCTTGTTAGCACTCATAGGAACATGTACACTCAGACAGTAAATATGAGAACATCCATTATCATTCTTTTAAAGATTGGATTTGCGGCCATTTCTAAAAGAGGACACCTTTCTGGCCTTTCAGGGTATCGTTAATATGATTTGTTCATATGGCGCCTCTTTGTGCCGTTTAACCTCTGGATGTGCACTGATGTCCCCTTCAGAAGAGTAACTGGTCCTTTTCAGCAACACCACTTTTCAAAAGTTTTGCTGTGAGATGGACCGTGCAGGGCACAACTGGCCAGCCTCTTGTTTTGGTTCAGTCATTAATATTTTACAAGCCGGAATGGCCCTGAGGGGAAGCTAAAATTAAATCATTATTGTCTGAGTTTCTCTTGAAAACTGAGGACGACATGCATAAACGGACCCCCCTGAAATTTAAGGAATAATGTCTTGAATCTGCTCTCATATTGCTGGAACATCTATCTCTGCTTCTACCTCACTATACTGTAGACAGCATCCTAAATGTGGTGATTCTGAGACAACGTTGATGTTCATTAATATTTCATTTTCACTGAGAATGGAACATAAATGTCTTACTTGCAAAAATTTCAGCATCAAATATGTCTCATATGATTTTCAATGCTTTAAAGATTGTAGATTTGATTATTAGTCAATTTTACATATTAGTAAATTAAAACAATGATACTTTATTGGAACTTTTTATTATGATTTGAGTTAATCATACTCATGATATATACTTAGGTTTACTAAAAAAACACCAGTAAGGAGGACTGAAACCACACAGTTTCAGCTGGCAAAATTGTAATTTAGTTTGTGGTAACACATTAGAAATACTTGTACCATTAGTGGGGACTGTAGCTGATGCAGCTGCCCATGCACCTGGCTGTGGTGTCAGTCTAGTATGTTTCTGTGTTTTGTCCCAGAAACCAGTTTCTTGTTGGGGAATGCACAGATTTTAGAGTGGCCAGTCGTATACAGCAACGATGGATTCTGCAAGCTGTCCGGATACCACAGAGCTGAGGTCATGCACAGGAGCAGCACATGCAAGTAAGACGCCATCTGTGATCTAATGAAGCTAATCGTAAAGTTACAGTGGATGTTTCTTTACTTACGTGATCACAGCACACACGATTTGCATTAACAATGTCTTTGTTGATGCCTGCCTGGAAATGAACATCCACAAATAAATTATGCAGAGCATGCTTTACATAATTAAACCTCCTTTATTTGCCGATCCTGGAAAAAGGTTTTACCTGGAAGGTCTGTGCACAGACAGGGAGAACTGTGTATGGGCTAAATGTTGGACCATTCTATATTATGAAATGTCTCTCTTTCTTGTTCTGCAGTTTCATGTACGGTGACCTCACAGATAAAAAGACTGTAGACAAAATCAGACTGACCTTTAACAACTATGAGTCCAATTTCCATGAGGTGCTTCTCTACACAAAGAATAGTGAGTATGACAAAATATTTTAGAAAAATGAAACATTAAAAGTGATTTACACGATTGCTTGCGGTAAAAAAATTCATTTCACAACACTAGTCTTGCATTCTACTTGTTTCCAACAGGAAAACCAATATGGCTTTACATGCAGATTGCCCCAATCAGAAATGAAAATGACAAGGTAGTGCTTTTCCTTTGCACCTTCAGAGACATTACACTTTTCAAACAGCCCATTGAAGAGGAGTCAGCCAGAGGTGAGAGTCATCAAGTTCTGCTTCAGCTTGACAATATTTCACTGTATTTGATCCTGAAATGTCAGGTTGATCTCAGAGTCCACCCAGTGAAAGACAGTGGAGGATGAAGTAAAGCCAAAACCACAGTCCACATGAGTGGCTGGGACTTAACGTACATTTGTCTCTTGGTGTGTAAGGTAGAGCTGTCCAGGTGTCGTGTGTTCAGGTCGTGAGCACTGCTTCTCAAGGCCTGTGCAGTGCCATGTCCCCAGGGATTAAGAGTCTTTATATAGATCAGCAGTAGGAAGGAAAGACAGTGAGGCCACATGTAGCTGAGTAAAAATGCTGCCTGTGCAAAGAAGGACAGGTCTCACTGTAAAAGTCTCTTCAGCATACATCTGTGCAGTCACGCCCTCATTATCCCCATTACAAATTTGTATACGTTCATGAATCACTAATAATGCAGTAGTACATTCAGTTTTAGTGACTCTATTTAGACCTGATAGATATCAATCCATCCATTTTCTGGACCGTTTCATTCCCTAATGGGGTCCCAGTATTCACCGGGTGAGAGGCGGGGTACACCCCGGATGGTCCTCCAGTCCATCGCGGAGACTTGATAGAGATTAAATGTTATTATTGTTACATATTAAGAACACAATCCATCGCTCTGAGCTGAATCGTTAATGATGCGATGTCCAGATTCCAACCGTCACATGTTGCCTTTGACCACTGCGTTCCTTCATAAAAATCTTCGCCTGTGTGCAGGATGGACAAAGTTTGCTCGGCTCACAAGAGCCCTGACCAACAACCGCAACCTGGTGCAACAGTTGGCGCCGCTGAGTAAGGCCGAGGTCAGCCACAAGCCCTCCAGGCTGGCCGAGGTGAGCGGGCCAAAACGGCCGATCTCAGCAGAAAACTAGTGCCAGTTTGCAGAAAACATATGATTGAGTGTTCATGCTGGTAAATATTTTCTGTCATTGAAAGGCTCTTCAGCTCGGATCAGATATTCTCCCTCAGTACAAGCAGGAGGCCCCGAAAACCCCCCCACACATCATCCTCCACTACTGCACCTTCAAGACGACCTGGGACTGGGTCATCCTCATCCTCACCTTCTACACCGCCATCATGGTGCCCTACAACGTCTCCTTCCGGACCAAGCATAACAACTTGGCCTGGCTCGTGGTGGACAGCGTGGTCGATATCATCTTTCTTGTAGACATCGTGCTCAACTTTCACACCACTTTCGTGGGTCCAGCCGGAGAGGTCATATCAGACGCCAGCCTGATTCGGATGAATTACCTGAGGACGTGGTTTGTCATCGACCTGCTGTCCTGCCTGCCGTACGACATTATCAATGCATTTGAACACGTAGATGAGGCGAGTAACTTTTTCTTTCCCAGTTTATTTTCATTGTTAGCTTTTACATTTCCTGTGAAAAATAAAGGCTCTTTTAGTGGGCCCTCAAATTACAATTTAAGCCTCTAAATGGCCATGATATTTATCCTTTAGACTGTTTAAATTGATTGCCAGTGTTAATTTACACATGTTAACGGAGAACATTTTCTGCCCCACTGTTTCTTATAAAGGATGCTGTCCCACATGGCTCTCCTACAAGTCATCTTCGAGACTTTTCACACTTCCACAGGAATAGCACACGAGTAGAAGATTCTCTTCTCCCAGTGAGTTTGAATGATGAAGCTCCCACAGTAGACATTTTCACAGTAGCCAGGTGTTGATGTGACTTACGTATATCCGTTTTTTTTATCATTAAGAGACCTGTAATGGTAAAATGAATCAGTTCATATAAAATCACAATGGGTAAAGTAAAAGCTAATGTTCGGTTATTTTTTCTTCAAGAGTTTTTGCCATTTGTGTGCTTTGAATTATGAAATGACTGTCAGATGAGTCGCGTGCTTGCCTAAAAGTCAGCCTTCACCATCCACATTTTGCATGTCCGGCTCACTGTCTCTCTCCATCTCACCCCGCAGGGCCTCAGCAGCCTCTTCAGTTCCCTAAAAGTCATCCGTCTGCTGCGTTTGGGCCGAGTGGCCCGGAAACTGGACCACTACCTGGAGTACGGGGCGGCCGTTCTGGTTCTACTGGTGTGTGTTTTCGGCCTGGTGGCCCACTGGCTTGCCTGCATCTGGTACAGCATTGGGGACTACGAGGTCATTGACCAGACCACCAACAGCATCAAGACGGACAGCTGGCTGTACCAGCTGGCCCTGAGTATCGGAACACCTTATCGCTACAACGCCAGCGGAACGGGCCAGTGGGAGGGCGGCCCCAGCAAAGACACCCTGTACATTTCTTCCCTCTACTTCACCATGACGAGCCTCACCACCATCGGATTTGGCAACATCGCTCCGACGACAGATGGCGAGAAGATTTTCTCTGTGGCCATGATGATGGTGGGCTGTAAGTACTTCATAACCAAAGTTTGCAGAAAGCCTTTCGAGTCCTCTTTCAAATACATGCTGACGTGATTTTAAACACCAGCTGAAGTGGAAACACATTTAATAGATCTGACATTACGTAACAGTTTCATAGTATCGTTATTTCTGCTCTTGGCGGGAGGGATTGTTAATGGACCAGTACTTTGAGATGATCAGTGACATTGTGATATAATGCCATGAGCCATCAGAGCTGACGACAGCCTAAATGTCAGACATCTTAGAAACGTTATTCGTGGATGCTCCACGGTCAACACATTTCTCTGTCCAAATGGTTTTTCTGCAGACAACAGACATATGTCCTTTCATTCTCTTTTTATCCCATTCATGCATTCATTTTCTCGTAACGTGCCAGCAAAACTTTGCAGGAGGCTGAACAATCTGGACACACTTACTTGCACGCAAGTCAAGACTGTTCGCTCTCCATAGTCCTGCTGGCGATGCAACAGCTGTGGGTAAAGCAACATATGGCAAATGTGTCATAGGGGTTTGGGACAATCGTCACAGATATGCCTGAGAATAGGTTCTTCCTTTCTTCTAATCAATAAAGGGCTGACCTTACACATATAGAAGTTTATAGTGGGGCTTGTAAGAAATTCATTAATATTGTATTAAGACTTTTTTTTCAGGTTATTTTTACCACAGTAAACATTCTTTTATAATTCATATTGAAAGCTAGTTGTGAAAGTCAACAGTGAAAATTAGCACGTATGATCGACATAAACCTATTCTCCTGCATGGATGTCATTACTTTAGCTCACAGTTTACTATCTCAGTGCACTACTCTATAAGAAAACGATTCAGTATTTAGTAAGAGACATGAATCTTTATCTGTGTGAGGTTTAGGAAATCCACACATCGCGTTGTCTTCTGTGCTGCAATTCACATTTCACCGCATCCCCCAATCACAGCTGAGAGTTTAAGACTCGGCTTTGTCGATGATAAAAAGTGACATATTCAGCGCCCCTTACAGCCTGCTGTACGAGTGTCTGTCTGAAGACTGCTCATCACATCAGCAAAGAGTGGTCTATGTGCTAATTCAATTTTACTCAGATGATTTTCCCCTGCCTGTAATTTTCAATGAACTCTTCGATGTTTAGCATTTGTATTAAGTCTTATGACAAAATGCCAGGACCCCATGGTGTCATGTGACGAACTATGTCGTATAAGCCAAGTCAGATTTGGATTTTACACATTTAGCCATTAACAAAATGTTTTTGCATTTTTTATTCTGACCATCCATTAGAAAATCGTTTATTTATTTTGCAGAGTTTTCTCCTTTTTACCATTTTCTAACAGCTCCACCTTAGCGTTTCCTCCTTCACAGAACCTGTCATAGCTCGCCTGCATGCATTAACCTTTGGCCCGCTCCACTAAAACAGCATGGAAAATGATGCAATAAAACCAGTGAGGACACAGAAACTGACAGCAAAGCTCCAAGGTTTGTACTTCCAAAAGTAAACACCCATTGCTGTGATGGTGTCCCGATCACAAAGACCACTCAGTCCCGCTGCCGTTTCCGGCTCAATTGTGGGGGATAATTTGCCTGCCACAGATAGGGTAATTGTTCAATTGGAGAGAGCGTTTGTGGAAAGGGACACTTTGCCTGCAGGCTGGAGTGGAGTAAGTGGACAATGAGCCATCACGTTGGATATGTGTCCTAACCTCTGTGATCTTACTGTGGCGAGTGGAGACGTTTTCTCCTTGAGTGGATAGAATCTCTCGATATGAGATAGTGACTGACTCTTTGAGGCCACTGCAGCACGACTTTCTCACTGAGGAAATGTGCAAAGTAAATGATATTGTAGACACTTAAAACACCACTCATTGTGCTTGTCTATGTGTTTGAAGTCAAATTTGTGGGAAAAAAGGAAAATATATTGTCAAGAATGTGGTACTCCCACAGTCCACATGAAGACCAACATATTTATCCTCTAATTTTGTGATCATACTTAATTTGTCCCTTGATATTAATACTATATATTTAGTATTTTGATTGAGTCAACGGGTAAATAATTAGATTTTAATCTCAAATTAAACAGATAAAGTGAGCACGGCTTGTGGAATTATGTTGTTTTAAGGTTAATAAAAATAAAAACAAACAACAAATACATAACCATAACTGACCCATAATGCATCATAGGCACTGTCACTAAGACAGTCCTGGGAAATTTCCAAAGCTTATAAATACTGCCAATTAAGCATGTCGCCTGAAAACTTTCTGCCCC
Organism: Menidia menidia; assembly: GCA_907169785.1. Lineage (NCBI taxonomy): Eukaryota > Metazoa > Chordata > Actinopteri > Atheriniformes > Atherinopsidae > Menidia > Menidia menidia. Next base: position 4,062,684 of record CAJRST010012224.1, on the reverse strand, counting down.
TTATGGATCTGAAATGTAGCTGATTTGCACTATCCATGTTCCAAATATAAATGAAAAGGCATTTTCAGTCTAACCGTGGGATAAAAAATTGTTTTTCTGGAACTGCAAATGTCCTGGGCAGAAAGTCAAAGAGAAACCACTGCGTCAATGCAGGGCACCTGCAGAGAGATTCACCTTACAGGAAATGAAGCCACAATCATGTAAAAATTGCCACCAAAGCCTAATCTACTGGTAAGAAAACCCCACAGCAACACTAAGATGAGGCGGTTCGGAAAGATGTGCCAAAGACGAGTCAAGTGGGAGAAGTGCTTCTTTTCCACAAAGAAGGCATGTTAGGAAAAAGTGGGAGTCACATTTGATGAAAGGAACAGCTTGTCAGCTGCAGGCATGAGAGAGTGGAGATATGCTTTGGGCTGTATGGAAATGAATGGTACACCTTAGAGACTAGCCCGTGTTGTGTCTGCAATGCCTCTCTAAAAGCTTTAGCAGGTCAGTAGAATATGGGACATTACAGGCAAGTGTTCACAAACTTAATGTTACTGCTAATGTAAATACTTCTTAGACACTTTTGATGCATAATTGAAGAAGCGAATTTTACATTTGTTACACATGGAGCTGTTAAAATAGGATTCTGTCATCTTAATGTGCTTACCGTATTATTGTTTTACCAGGTTAGAGAAGCATGCAGCCTACTTTTAGCTGTGACTGTTAGGTCAAGCTGTCAGGTCATGGTATCTTGCAGCATCTTAGCTGTAACTGCAGGGACATCTTATCCTGGTAGCGACAGAAAGCCGGGAGATTCGGCTCTGCTTACAGTATTCCGAGGTCGGAAACACCCTCCCCCTCATCCACTAGGTGACTGGGTCAGAAGTTTCACTGTGTTTTTCTGACTTTTAGCTCTGCTGTATGCGACCATCTTTGGAAATGTCACCACCATCTTCCAGCAGATGTACACCAACACAAACCGCTACCACGAGATGCTCAACAATGTGCGGGAATTCCTGAAGCTTTATCAGGTTCCCAAAGGTCTGAGCGAGAGGGTCATGGACTTCATAGTCTCCACCTGGGCCATGTCCAAAGGCATCGACACAGATAAGGTATCACTGGAGCTGGTCACTCTTAGGTTAGGGTCAGGGACTTAACTCACTTGCACATTTGTTGAAGATGCACTAGTCACTGTTGAATCTCCACATCTCTGGCAGGTCCTCTCCATCTGTCCCAAAGACATGCGTGCTGACATCTGTGTGCACCTCAACAGACAAGTGTTCAATGACCATCCTGCCTTCCGTCTGGCCAGCGATGGCTGTCTGCGCTCCCTGGCTGTGGAGTTTCAGACCACACACTGTGCGCCCGGAGACCTCATCTTCCATATCGGAGAGAGTCTCGATACACTCTGCTTTGTTGTCTCCGGTTCTCTGGAAGTCATCCAAGACGATGAGGTCATTGCAATACTAGGTAATACAGGGCAATACTGTGAAATAAATTGGGTGTCTACTTTTTTTTTTTCCCCTCTTGATGCTCCCTACAGTAAATATCTTCTTTCATTTCGGTCATAGTTCACATTTTTCGAGCACGTTTTGAATACTTTATGACATTTATTAACAAGCAGACAACGTCTGGTCCTGTGCAGGCAAAGGGGACGTGTTTGGAGACGTGTTCTGGAAAGAGACCACGCCTGCCCGAGCCTGTGCAAATGTGCGCGCCCTCACTTACTGCGACCTGCACGTCATCAGGAGAGAAGCTCTAATGAGGGTGCTGGACTTTTACACAGCGTTCGCCAACTCCTTCTCCCGCAATCTCATCCTCACCTGCAATCTACGGAAAAGGGTAAAAAAATAACACATCGTCTCCGTTCTTACACCCTCAGTCAGTGTGTCGACTGCTGCTTTGAGTTTACAGTTAACAAGAGCACTGATCTGACCTTTTCAGAGTTTAATTGATTATTATAAATAACAATTTCCAACTAGAAAGAGCTGTTCTTATGAAACAGCAGTGAGCATGCTGATCTGAAGAATCACTGCACCAGAAGATGATGAAAAAGGTGAAAGGTAGAAGATTCAAAAAAGAGAAGACATTTTTAAGGAAAGATACAGAAAATCTCCCCAAAAAGAAGAAGTGGAACCTTGACTGGAAGTTGCGTTCTGTGTATGTGCAATCGACCAGTCAGTCTCCAAAACTTTATAACATCTTAAAATTTGAAACGATTTTAACACCAAAAGACACAGCCGCTATGTCCCGACAAAGCTGAACAATTTGATATCTTACTTGTGGAAATCACAATAAGCATTCTCACAATTATAAGTGGAAAGAAAAGAATGACTTGCTTTAGAATTACTTGCTTATACACTCTCACAATATTTTCCTTTGAGTCAAACATTTCATACATTGTTAATAGATGTTCTCTTCAAAAATCAAAACAGTTGCGCTCATGTGATTCTTTGTTCAGGGCACGGCTATATAAAATATATATAGGGCTGCAAAGCTGTTTGAAACATAAACTTTGATCAAGTATTCAATCAGACACAATCCCTTAACAGACCCACTGTGTGAAGAGTAACTACCTCACCCTAACCCTTCAGGACAGTGAGTGCAGAAGAACAAAGCGCTCCACATTGATTTGAAATTCTCTAAGTGGCTACATACTTGTAGTTTTGCTCTTTTCTCACACAACCTAGCTCTCTTAGAAGAAGTATTATGTAATAGTTTACTGAAATCAGTCTCTGTGAAGCAGCTGTGAATCTCAGCAATTTGTAGCTGCTGGTTTAAAGATTCATGCTGCTTCAGATACGTTCTATGAAAATGAAGTCATTCATTATTCATTGGAGTAGCTTTAGGAACTCTTCATGCCTGCACGGTCCTCGTTTGGCTTGTGCGGGACAGACAGGCGTGAACAATAAAGTTTTTCAAACCGTTTTAGCCTGTTATTTACCAGCTGGTAAAGCTTTTTTTTTTTTTAAAGGATTTAAATTCCATTTTCAACCTGTGCTCATGTACAATGTGATGCCAACAACTCATCTGAAACAGGTTTCAGAGTCAGCAGAAAGCTGCAAAGAGGGTTTTGTATGCATGTCATGAGTAAGTTGTGCCTCTGTGAAAGCAGCATAAATGTCGAGGAGTATTAATGACCATGCAGGTGGGAAGGTTTTACTTTTTTGAGTAAAACGGTTCCAAAACGTTTAGGTGGAACTTTACCCTGCCTGTCCAGACCTGATGCCCGCTGTAAAATGATGCACAGCAGGAAACTCCAAAATGTTTTAAATGTAGACGTGATACAGAATCGTGGAACATACTCAATTTCTCCGGCTTTGTTAGTGGCATCAAACTCAAAATGAGACACATGTTCTGTAGATTCAAACCCGAACCCGAACATTTGGACACCAATACAGTCTTTAAAAAGACAACTTGGACAACTAACTTATTAAATGTTTTATGTTCGAAAGAGAGGAGCGAGATCACTGATAGAGCTTCATAATTAAATTATTTCTGAATTAATAGTCTCCCCTGTGCACTGCCACCTCTAAATCTTCTGTATATCAGTGAACATATCATCTCTGGAAGGCTACCATTATGACAAAGTTGTATTAGAGCCTTTACATGTGTAAAATATATTAATATAAACTATATGCTATTTAAACTCTTCAGTTTTGTCAAACACGCTAACTTTTTTTCAGATCATCTTCAGAAAAATTGCTGATGTGAAAAGAGAGGCGGAGCGCCAGCGGAGCGAGGTGGCCCTCTCCATCCCCGAAGACCACCCGGTCCGCAAGCTGTTCCAGAGATTCAGACAGCAGAGAGATTTCCCGCCGCCCCGAGAGCCGAAGACCCTGTTTGACCACAACTGTGTCCAGGAGGAGCCGCAGCAGAGTCCCCACCCTGACGCCAACTGTTGCCCTCCGCTCCAGTCGGTGTCCGCTCAGCAGCCGGAGCAACGCTCCCCTGTGCCCAACAGCGCTCCCTGCCAGGGAGGGGGGGGGGGCGCCAGCGGCGGCCCCGGCCAGGCCGCCCCCCCGGAAGGGTTTGACCGCGTCCAAAAGGCAGAGCGCGCGCCGGCTGCGGAGTCTGAATCGAGGCCCGGTGGAGAGAGCACCGGCGGGGATGCCGGTCGGGAGGGAGCGGCGGGGGGGCCGCGCGGCTTCAGGGGGGCCCGGGGGTGGGCCAAGTTCAGGAGCAGCGCCCCCTCCGGGCAACAGACGCGTCCAGAGCAGCAGAAGCAGAGAGCAGACCAGTGGCTCACGCCGCCCAAGCCCCCCGAGCAGCCCGCCGGAGCGGCCCAGCAGGGCCCCCAGGCGGAGGGGGGCCCACAGGCGGAGGGGGGCCCACAGGCGGAGGGGGGCCCACAGGCGGAGGGGGGCCCACTCGCGGAGCAGGGCCCACAGGCGGAGGGGGGCCCACTCGCGGAGGGGGGCCCACTCGCGGAGCAGGGCCCACAGGCGGAGCAGGGCCCACAGGCGGAGGGCGGAGAGGCGGGGGAGGAAACGGGCGTCCTGCACAAAACCGACTCCTGCGACAGCGGCCTGACCAGGAGCGACCTGCGCATCGACCGGGCCGGCAGCTCCCGCAGCTCCTTCGAGCGCAGCCCCATGGAGAGAAGCCCCCTGGAGAGGACTCCCCCGGAGCAGGGCCTGGGGGTGTACGCCGAGGTGTCCCTCAGGCAGGCCTTCGTCCAGCCGGCGTCCGAGCAGGCCCTGCTGCAGGCCGCGCTGCACGAGGCCAAGCTGGAGCTGAAGGGGGACATCAGCAGGCTGAGCAGCCGCCTGTCGCTGCTGGAGTCGCAGGTCAGCGAGATCCTGCGGCTGCTGTCCATGAAGCGGAGACTCTCGCTGCCCCCCACCGCCTCCAAAGCCAGAACGAAAAATCAAGACTCGGTCGCGACCACGGAGGAGGAGCGTTTTTGATTTCGACGGAGAGCCGGGAGACCTGTCAGATCAGCAGCCTGCATGTTCTGCTGGAACGGAGAGGAAGACGCTTGACCGCATGCAGAAAAACCCGTTCATTTAACCGAAAACCACAAAAACCCAGGGATTTTCGTAGCCGTCTTAGGAGGCTGTGACTGTTTTGTTTTTTTCTGTGTGTGAGAATGCCATGAAGTCTTCAGACTTGTTGCTTGAAAATGAATATATTTGATAGTTATTTTTAAGAAAAATTAGGTCTACAACTTTAGTGTAGAAGGTGCTTGTTGAGGAAGCAAACTTTAAGTTAAAACCGTTCTTTTCATTATCTCACTCGAACAAATTAACAATATTCTCACTTGAATAAATGACTCGTTTTGGCTTCTTTGGTTCTCGTTGCTCAGTGCGTCTACTACCTTTACAGTCAGGTAACTATAGGTGCCTTACTTTGATAAGATCAATGAACCGAATGAGGTTTGGAGCTATTTTATAACACAAATGCAAATCCTGGTGGTGTGGTCTCTCTTTTTCACTGTTTTGCTTTTAGGACTGGAGGATAATGAATAGATGTATGAGCTATGCAGACATTTGATGTTCAGAAAATAATCCTACCACCGCATGTAAAACAAAAAAAAGATAGGAAAAGCAACTGGACTGTTTTTTTTTTTGTTTGTTTTTTTCCTTCTTCTAATATGCAATACATTTTGTTGGAAAAACAACTGAATTCCTCAGTGACAAGAAATTCTCAGGTATATTTGTCTGGTACAAAGCTTTTGTATCATTTCTATTATTTTAGTTTCCATGTGACTGCAAAGGACTTTCATGCGAACTGTAAGAATCTCAGCATGCAACTGTTGATTTAGTAAACCCTTCCTCAGTTAGAAGCATTTAATCACCTTGCATGCACCTGTCAGATGTAAAATTATGAACAATGAAAACTGATGCAAAATGACTGTCTGTTGTTTGGTCTCTTGTGGAACGCTTTAGTCCGTCCGTACTGGATGCTGATGAGAAGACTAGGGATCTACTCCAGGAAGCCTCTTGCTGTCAAGTGGCAAAGCTCAGAAAGAATCCCACAGGCAAATTACAGACGAAAACCAGGTCATTTGTAAGCCGGGCAAAGGCAGAAAACAGGATCAGGTTCGTGGGAAACTAGAGATCACCCAGACTTTTACAGGAAATGTGGGGAATTCGTCAGAGGAAACGAAAAACCGAGCGGTCCACACACCAGAGAGGTCACTGCTGGTCGCACACAGGTGAGCTTGAAATGAAAAGGTTAATGAGCGGGGATGGCTTCAGCTGTAAGGCCCAGAGAGGGGAAAAACTCTCAGCATTTCAGCCACACCCCTTAGGACTCCCAACACTTACTGCAACTCACTTACTGAGAGAGTTAAACTGGCAATAAGTAACCAGACAGAAAAGGAGACGGCGGGCTTGTCTCTTTTCCTCCTGCCTCAGGCCTCTGCCCCCCCCCCCCCCTCCCGGGTGGGGGTTCTCCACGGTGGGCGTCTCTCAGCCCTCCGGAGCGCACGGTGGCACTAACGCGTCCTGTCCGCGTGTGCGCGCGCCGCTCTGCAGCGTCCACGCTCAAGACGCAAGAAAACACGCCACCGTGCAGAAGTCTGAGCCCAAAGCAACGGGGAACACCCACATCAGGTAAACTTTTCCAGCGTTGGTGGATTTGCGTGAACTAGAGAAGTCGGTCCGTCCTGAAAGGATCCGAGTTCCTAAAGCGCTTACAAACTTTTCAAAGTGTTATTTAGAGGGGCTGATCATATCACTGAACAGCTTTTGAATGAGAACCATACAGCGTGCACAAATTGGGACATGACCAAACGAATGAGGTGCTCTCATATCTTCTTTTTTGTCCCTCTGAAAATCGGAAACTCGCTCCTGGCTGTTTCTCATTTTCTTTGATGATTGAATACAGATTATATTGTGGCAGGTTTTTACACTTTAGGATGCCTCACTCATGTATTTTAGGTGGACAAAACGTAAATAAAGCCCGATGTATACTTTCTAAACTTGGGCATTGGATAGATTTCCAGGCTTTTCTAAAAGCCTTTTGGAGTTTTACATGGAGAAATGTCATAATAGACCACAGACGGTCAGTATCTGACCAAAATGCTGTGGACCATCTACTGTTGGCTGTAAGGGTGGCTGTCCAGATGACATCCCTAAGACCGGGAAACCCTTTCTTAATTTTTGTTCGCAGCCCAGTGGTTCGCCGAGATGGAAGTGCAGCTCCCGCCTCACGAGGGGCCGGACCTCTCTGTGGTGGACATGCACACCGGGGGGGAGCCGCTGCGGATCATCCTGGCCGGCTACCCGGAGGTCAAAGGTCAGAGCCTGCTGCTGAAACGCCGGCACGCCCGGGCCCACCTGGACCACCTGAGGAGGGCGCTGATGTGGGAGCCCCGGGGCCACTGCGACATGTACGGGGCCCTGCTGGTGGACAGCGAGCTGCCGGACGCCGACCTGGCCGTGCTGTTCATGCACAACGAGGGCTACAGCACCATGTGCGGCCACGCCGTCCTCGCGCTGGCCCGCTTCGCCGTGGACTACGGGCTGGTGAGGGAGCCGCGCTCCCCGGAGACGCAGGTCAACATCCACTGCCCCTGCGGCCTGGTGAAGGCCTTCGTCCAGTACTCGGACGGCAAAACGGGAGCGGCCAGGTTTCTGAGCGTGCCGGCGTTCGTTTTCGCAGCAGGTAGGAGGCGGCTCTCCCCCCTTTCCGGAAGGTAGACCCCCCCCCCCCCGCAGGACTGACCTGAGACCTGTGCTCCAGACGTCGGCGTGACGGTGGAGGGGTTCGGAGACGTGACGGTGGACATCAGCTACGGAGGAGCTTTCTACGCCTTCGTCGACGCCCAGAGGTTCGGTCTGGATGTGACCCAGTCCCGGACCCGAGATCTGGTGGACGCGGCCACGGCAGTGACCAAAGCCGTCAAAGCTCAGGTCAGAGGATCTCTACATATGTCGTTAGTTAGAAATCAGGCAAAAACCACGTTAAAAACCCTGAAAGAATAAATTAAACAAACAAAACAAACATCCATAATCCTTTGCTGTGCTTCTTCTGAAGAATAAAGAATTTTTAATTACAGGCATCTCACTTGGGCACCAAACCACAAAGAGGATCTTCTCTGCCCAGCGCATTTAATCAAGTCTCTTATAAATCAGCTGAGTGTTATTTGTAGTGCAGAGCTACAAATCAGCGGTTAAAACATACTCTGTGGTTTCGGAGGCCTGTTGCTCAGCGAGAGCGACATCTGGTAATGTTTACACAGCAGACGGTGCAGGACTGTAAAGCCTGGACTTGTAGCTGTAAATTCGAGCACCACATGACTTCACAGTTTGATATTACCCAGAGCCCCGGCGTGGTTAGCAGCTCCTGCCCCTTCTGGGAAACGTGCCGCGCCACGATCCTGGAAGCGAGCTGCAAAATAAAGACGGCTCACAGACTGCTTTGAGGTCTGGTCACCTTCTGTCAGGGCCCTCGTACCTTTCGTCTCCATTCAGCTTTTCTCGCCGTGTCTCAGGTGAAGCTGCATCACCCGAGCAGTGAGGACCTGGCCTTTCTGTACGGCACCATCCTCACAGATGGGAAGGACGACTACTCTCCTGAACCCACTGCCAACATCTGTGTGTTCGCCGAGGCTCAGGTATGTTAGCGGCCGATCCTGGATAAGCTGCCATGCTCCTGCTGGCTGACGCAGCTGAAGCCCTCTGTTCCATACGTAGCTCATAACATTGTAGCTTCTAAAAGCAACAGCTGGATCAGTGCATACAGCACAAAGCCGTGAAAAGCTGCCATCACGCGAAGACGTAAAAAGGGCAAAAGGGGTTATTAAAAGATTGTGAAAAGACTCGACCTTTGACTCGAAATGAAAAAGAAAGCAAAAACACAAGAAAATAGTCATGTGATTGCTAAGTGCCGTCTGAAACTAAAGCTTTGAGCGATTTGAATTCTGTGTCCTCAGGTGGACCGCAGCCCCACCGGCTCAGGTGTCACAGCTCGAGTGGCTCTTCAGTATCACAAAGGTCTCATCCAGCTCAACCAAACCCGGACTTTTCAGAGTGGAGCCACCGGCTCTCAGTTCACAGGAAAAGCTGTTGAGGTATCGGGGCCCTTGCGGTGTATGGGGGGGGGCAGAGGTTTAGGGAACTGGATGGAAAAGTGTTTGACTTCAGATGTTTGTCAGCTTTGAGACAATAATGATGCCTACATCAACGGTGGGAACAAGTGAGGAGTTTAAAAAAAAGAGCCGCTCTAGTGCCGACATGACTGCATGCTTTGAATCCATGACAGAATTCCCAGAACCACTCTGGTGCGGGGAGCTTTGGGCCAATCGGATTAGAAATGTGACTCGCGCCACCTCTGTGCTCCCGCCTCTGCATATGTTTGCAGAAGGAGCTGGAAGGTCTCTGGGTCCACTTTGTCATCTACCAAAGGTCAGGCGTAGTTTGAGATAAAGCGAGCCTGTTACTCCCCTCATGTGGACACACACATTTCAAACAGACTGAACTGACCCTTTGTTACAAAACTATCATCTAAGCTGGACTAGATCACATCCTCCCATATATCAGCCACAGGTGGTTGTTACACTGTTGCAAACACTGTTTAGCCCCAACACAGAATAATCAGCGTGGACTGTTTATATTTTTTGTGGTTTACTTATGTAAAGGTGGGATTTTGTTTTCTCTACAGGAGACCAAATGTGGAAGCTTCCAGGCTGTGGTAGTGGAGGTCGCTGGTAGGGCCTTTTACACTGGAGTGTCACGCTTTGTCCAAGAGCCGGAAGACAAACTGACACACGGGTTTCTGCTGAAATGAGCATCTACTTAAAAAATGTGTAACTTGAGAATTTAAATTTGAAACTTTCACAAGTGTTGATGGAGGATTTTCCATATCCAAGAAGAGACTTTCGCTGTTCCATGCATCTCTGATCACAGTGGGGTTTCTTTTTATGAGCATTTCTGCCCGCTTTTACATCAGGATATTACATCCTGTAATAAAGATTTTTTAAAGAGTAAAATTTTTCTTTCATGTCAAATGCTATCTTTGTTGTTCATTTAAAGCTCATTCGGAAATGAACATGCCTACAACATTCACGTTCACTGATTGAACACTAGAGGGCGCCATGAGGGTTCATTAAGATTACCATTCAGCAGCATTATTTATTCAATTCTTTTTTTACAAACCAGAATAAGTGTAGTATGACAGTGTATAGGGTGACTAATGCACAACTCAAAACTGATTGATCCTCTTTATTTTCTATATTATCATTACTGTTATCAGGTCATTGTACAATGGAACAAGGCAGTTTTTAAATTATAAAAGGTCAAAGGAGCTGTCTGACACTGGATGGATTCACATCGCTGAAGGACAAATTAAAAGTTACACAGCAACATTGGATTTCTTTTTAATGCAGTATAAATCCATCCAGTGTGCAGGATACACATAATCTGTTCAAATGAAAACATGAATGGGGGCCACTCTCATCAGAGGACACGGGGACAGTGATTTGCCTTGATTGGGATTGGTTTTTAATCGTAACTCATATCACGATTATGAGCTGCTCTGTGCACGTGTAAAGCACACACCTTCACTTTTGAACCTGTAATTTATTACTTGAGTGTCCAGATGTGTTGCGAAGCCCCATGATAGGTCCTGGCCTGCGAGAGAACCAAATTAACACTTAAAGTCAACAGAGTTAAGGCCAGCTCTTAACAGGAAAACATTCAAATCAAACATACAGTGATCAGAGATATATTTATATATAAATGCTGCTCGTCAAGGATGATGAATAGAAAAGAAAAAAAAAAACTTGCATCTCAGCTGCGCCACTTGCAGTTAGAGCCACATTTCTCTAACCTCGCAGATTCTCAGTCGTGTTGACTCTGACTGCAAGAGAGCAGCAGCGTCAGGAGGAAGTCCGGGTTCAGTCTCTCTGCGACAGTTCAATTCACAAAGTCAGTCTGTACAAAATGGCCCCCTTTTTCCTAAATGGAATCAGTCCTGTTTGGATAAAGCACCCAGCCCTTACGGAGTCTTAAAGCTGCACAATTCAATCTGTGCAAAAACATACAAAACCGGCACAGAGCGGATCCTACCGATGGGCCAGGAGCATCTCCCACACCTGGAGGGAGGCAGCTCCATCTCAATCTGCTCCTATTTGGTCAAACTTGTTCAATTTTTGGCTTCTGCTCCCCCTCTTAAAATTTCAAGAGAATGAAAGGTCTAAACATTTTGTGCTGTCTGGGTGGTTCTGGTCATGGTTTTTCCGAGCGGAGCTGGGTGGTAGAAGAGGCGGGTGCAGAGGAATGTGCAGGTCAATGCGACCCAGAGTGAAACTAATGGTTGGGAGGGGAGGCAGTGAGCAGGAGGGATGAGGACTTCAATCGAGCCTAAAAGTTGAGCTTTGTGACCGGCCGCTCTCTGCTCGCTTCTGTGTTCTGGCTGTTGATCCTCTTGCGGTTACGCTTCATCTTGGACAAGTCCTTGTCGAAGACCTCGCCCGATCGCAGCGCTGACACCAGATCATCGAACTCCCCCCCGTCGTCCTCTCCATTCGCCTTTGCTTTCCGGGCCTTGCGCTCTTTCTCCCTCTGCTCTTTCAGCTGGCGAGACAGGAGAAATTCTGGACTGAGAGAAAGCGACTCTCTCTATGCTTGTCACTGCATTTGTACTTATCAATGTTTAAATGTTCAAAATATGTAAAAAAAAAGAAAAAAGAAAAACACCAGTTTCTTTGAGCTGAGCATCTTTGGCCACTTACTTGAGCTTCCATTTTGGCCCTGCGCTCCTCTTCCTCTTTGCGTTTTCTTATGTTCTCGTTTTCCTGCTGGGCCTCTGTGAAGGACTGCAGGAACTGGTCAAAGATACCAAAGAACTCGTCTGGTTGCATCCTACTGGCGTCTTCACCAAAGTGCTTCACTGCCCTCAGGAACTGAAGGGGCACACAGAGAGGGACACATGGAGGGTGACTTACAGCAGAAGCACTTTTACAGTTTTACAGGAGACTCATTAGGTCTCAGCTCTTTGAAATCAGAGCAGGGCAGCAGAAGTGGAGGCTTTGAAGCCCATGTTAACCCAGATATGACCGGCTACTGATTGCAGCAGAGGTTGGAGACTGGAGCCAGAGCCCAAATTACGCCAATGTGTTTGTTGTTTATTTTTATGGCAAGTTAAAAAAGGAGAGCATGCAGATACGAGATCACGCTGAGAATATTTACTGTTAAAAATGTGTGTCTTGACAGTCTGTGACATGCAAACTCTTATCTGAATTATCTTAAAGCCAGTTTTGTAGTTTGAAGTCAAATAATATAAAATGGATCAAATGTCACTGTTGCTTGCCATTCTGTTGGTATTTTATTGTTATTTGAATACAAATGGAGTTAAAAACAAAACCAATTATGTTCAGAAGCAGTGAGTGCTCACTATATACACCTGAAACACTTAACTGGAGAAGGCTAGAAATGATTAACAGACACTAATGGCTGCCATGTGAGCAGTCAAGCACAGAGTTTAAACACCAAAGCTGGAGATAAAAATTCTTCCTGCTTACAGGAAGAGAGATGTCAACAGGAGGATGTAAATCATTTGAAAGGTGACCGTATTAAGGTTTAATGGAGTCCATTCCCCATAAAACTTTTTTTTTTCGCTTTTCCTTAAGTGTAGATATTGTGTGTGAACTAAAAAAATTGTATGGAAAAGAATTCAAGCGCTGACACAGTTGGCAGGTGTAATGTGCTCTCCTGAAGCCCTCAGACTCAGACTGTGTACAGAACTGTGTGAAATGATATCCAGGCTTGTTTTCCAGCTTTCACTCTTGACCTGCACACATGCGAGCATGGAGGCCGGTAAAGAGTCAGTGGTGCTGCAGCAGGAAGCTGAAACACTTCACCCCTGCTGTTAGCTTTCCTATAGAGGGGACTGCTGGGGTCAACAAGACATATATACACAGCTGCTCGGAGGGGAAACCGGAAGCAAGCTTTCAGCACCCGGATCTTTGAGCGACAGTGGTGCACTTCTGTCTGCTCAAAGCCCACCGTCTCACTCACTCACCAGCTCTTTGGCCTCTGTGAGAGAGTCCTCCACGTCGGAGAAGCTGAAGCTGGCCACGGTGATAAACTGGCTCACCACAGACACAAACTTGTCACCTGGCTCCTGGAGGCGTTTTGACTGGTGTTCCAGCTCCTATGAGAGGAAATTTGACAAAAGTGTAAACAACACTCTTTCCGTCGGTGAATTAAATAAACATGGAGCAATAAATAAATCTTTTATGACTCACGCTCTCGACACTTTTCAAACCGCTGCGCAGGTTGCCGATGTCTTTTTCCAGCTCCGTCATGCTGCAGCGGAAGAGGAGAAGGTGTTTATCATCAACAGAATGGAAGAATTAGCTTTAATAATACAGTAGACAGCAGCGATTCCCAACTGGATCTTTCAGTTCAAATGGAAAACTGTCAACCCATGACCTCTTGAACTCATCGCACGGGGCAACCAGTTGATTCAGAAAGGGACACATCCCATCTCAAATAGTGAGTGAGAAAAACTCCAAGAAGTACAAATGAAACATAAAACACAGTACAAACACTGTTTACTTTTTTTAACATTTTAAATCTCACAACCTTTTCATCCTCTGTGATGGGGATCAGTACTCTCAGATGAACCTACTTGACTTTGGCTGCCTCTGAAATAGTCTTCAGGTCCTCCTGGAACATCAGGACTTTGGGATATTTCTTCTCCAGGATGGTGATCAAGTAGTGCAGCAGGGTGATGTTTCTGCAAACCCAGAGGAGTATAAAGTTTCACATGGGCACAATAACGCTGAAGTATTATAAACTTTAAAATATAAAACATGTTCAGATTCATCACGGTATTGTTCCAAAACCAACGTTAAACCAGATTCTCACTTGTCAATACTGGATTTGGTATCTGCGATCTTGTTGAGGGAGGAGACCTTGAAGCCGTAAGCATTGCCCCTCTGACCCTTGTTCATGTAGTTTCCAAAGGCCAGCACCACCTCCAAAAGCTGCTTCAGGTTTTTACTGTGTAAAATCTCCTTGGACGCCTTAGTCAGAGCTTTACCAGGAAAATGAAAGTTTACAACAGAAGCAGGAGACTTGATTTATATCAAAAGCAAATTTAGAGGCTGTGGTATATTAAATATACTGTTTTATCAAAAGGAGATTCCTTACCTTCAACCTTGGGTTTGATCTCAGCTATCCTCTCTGCAAACTTCTTTTTGAAGTATAGAGACTGCAGTCTCTGCTGGTAGTGGTTTATTCTGAACAAGAGATGGAAAAAAATCAGATAAAGATAATAAATTATAAACATGGAAATCCACAAATTTAGACAAAAGCCGCAGACGCAGACACTGCTTTAGAAAACCAAAGCAAGTGATCTCACTTGAGGGCATAAAAAAAGTTGAGTTGCGGTAAACTGGCTTATTTTTGGCAGAGTTTATGATTTCTGCAGCCTGTAAAACCACGGACTCAGAGGCGTATGAATACCACAGTAACATCTGTCCTCCAGTACATACTCTGAAAAATACTGCAAATTATTAAAACGACGATATTTCAAAACCATGTATATAATGAATTCTTTAAGCGTTATAAAGTGTACATTTATTTAAACCACTGTACCACAGCCCCGCTGTAGCCTCAGATCCATTTTTGTGCATGCATGTGCAGTATGCTAACATGTCTCTTACTTATTTTATCCCACAACACCTTTGTTTACAAAACTGTCCAACAAGTACTCTTATTACATTCTTGCTTCTATTTATACACCGACTGAATTTAAAAGCGGAGATTCACACAGCAGCTATTGTTCCCTGCTAAGTAGAAAGCCATGTGTCATTGCGTTTATCAGCTCTCTGAAGCAAAGGTTATTGTTCGTCAGCACATCTGAGCTGCACTGAACTGAAGCTTTCAGCTCTCAGATTAGTGACCGTTTCATTTACAGAATTGAAAGAGCAGCACAGAAGGGCGCCTTACCTGCTCATCTCATAGAGGAAGCGGTCAGCCTTGGCCATTCGATCGAGCTCGTGTTTGTGCTCCTCCAGGAGATCCACATCGCTCTTCTCTGGAACAAATTTCAGCAGCTGATGGGAGCAGAAAGAGACTCTTTAATTCCATATTTAGCTCTCAGGTGGCTGTAACTTTTCCATGCAGCCTAGGCAAGACCATAATCTACTTAACAAAGATCAGCAAAAATGAATTTACTCGATGAAGCCACATCTGAGCACTCTGTGCATCCATTTGTGGCTTTATGTGCTGTACCTGCTCCAGCATGTCTTTGGGGAGATCCTCATGCTCGTCCATAGTTAGAAACGCTCTCTTGATCTCCTCATTCGAAAGCTTCAGTCTGAAGAAAAAGACAGATGAGTACAGTTATTTAATCAATGAAGGGCTACATGATTAAACTTCAGTTTTGCTTAAGAGAACTTACCGTGAAAGCAGGATGTTGCAGTTTTGAGCCCTGCGGCCATCGATAACCGACAGCTCCTTGACTTTTTTAGACCCTAACATGTCATCTTCTGCCTCTTTCTGGTGAGAGTAATCAAGAACTTACATCAAGCTATGTCTAAAGCAAACATGTGTTAGTTACATTAAAACGTAAGACATCAACAACACACAAGATAAAAAGTGGGCTGAAAACAGTACAAAGTTTGAAGCGGTCACAGAGAAGTCCTCACACGAGAAATATGGACATGAATAAAGACAGCTGATGTTAAATGAGATCTTAAAGACTGTATTTTTTAACACTAGATAAGGAAGAAAAATACAATAACACAAATAAAACACACATAGAAGGTATTAATTAACACTGCTAAAGTGCAGTACGGTAAGTGAACTCACCTGTTTGCTGTTATTGATCATTAAGAAGTCCTAAAATGCAGGCAAGAAGCAGGGAAGATGTCAGCATTCATTAGAATAAGTAAAGCAGTTATGTGATTGCAGCCATAAGAACAGACGGCAAATGAATTGGAGCTCGATCAGAAGTTCAGTGACAATGCATCAACGATGAAGTGAGCAGTAAGTGGGTGTTGGGTCGATCGATTTGTGCTTCCTGTCACATGCTGTGCACATAGAAATCTTTTTCTCTACTTTGTGCCACTGTGATGTTTAATCTAACAAGTTTTTTTTCAATACAGATAACTAAATTAATACAATGCTTTGAAACTAAAAAAGGGAACAGCTGATTTTAAGCAGCCAACTCATGCAATTTTCACCACACATAGTAGAATTAATAAAAAAAAAGCATTCCATTCAAATGTACGTCGTGATTCAGGCATAGACATTCTGCATATAATAAGCAGCCATATCTATCCAAACATTTGACCTCTTGCGCTTTCCCAAACTCCCTACGAGAGTCGGAAAAAGCTATATAGAGACAAAAATGAGAGAATTCTTGCACAACCCATGTCTAACTCCAAAAAAGCCAGCAAGCTCATCCCCTCAGGTCATCTCAATTGAATCTCTAATAGATGAGCATCTGGTAACATGAAAATAAAATAAAAACTATCTTCTTCAGTACCTGCTGTCTCTGATAGGCTGAGAACGTCTTTTCAATATCCTCCAGATCCAGGATTTTAAAAACCTTGGCATCATCCACATCCATCCAGACAGTTCCCTCCAGCTTGTTCTGTACAAAAAAAATGCTTTTCATACATCTGATTTGAACAAAAGTCAGGAATATATTTCTGCCATTTGTGAGTAGACTGTTCTCACCTCAGCCAGTTTGGACCAGTTAAAGGACTTGAGTGCATTGGATGGCTGAGGAATGTTCTTCTTCTTCAGAGATGGTCCCAGGGGTGCTCCTGGTGGAGGAGGGATGCCTCCGAGAGGTGGGCGTCCTGGAGGTGGTGGAGGGCCACCTGGTGGTGGTGGTGGTGGAGGGGGAGGTGGCATTATACCACCAGGAGGTGGTGGAGGAGGTGGACACATGCCTGCAAATGCTGGCATTGGCGGAGGAGGCAGGGGACCGCCAGGGGGTCCGGGGGTGAGGGGGGGGGCCACCAGGAACGACTGCTGTGGCCTGCCTCTGCGGAGACAGATTTGAAGTTTTAAATACTGACAAATTTCCCTTAGACACTCTGAACAGCTGAGGGGATCGAGAACATGGGTGTTTCCATTAGCTTTGATGGGTATAAAAAAAACTGTACACCACCTACTTTCTAAGCTTTAATAGTGATTTAATGATCATTCTGCCTCTTACTACTCTGGAACCACGATGATAACATAATTGTGAATCGTCATAAAATAAACAGGAAAACATACGGTGCTGAGTTCATGCAGTCGTGTGGTGAGTTCAGCCACTTGCTGTTTGACATTTTTGTGCTCGTTGCTCTCTTTTTCCAGCTTCTCTTTCATTTTGTTGAGCGTCTGCATCATGTCTTCTTTCTCCTGCGTCTTGGCATCACATTCACGTTCCTTCTTGTCAAACCTTTGCTGCAGCTCATGGTGTTCTGCGACAGGAAGGTAAAAGAAATGTATTCATCGTTATGAGTTTATTAGAAGTACCTCACTCACTTTTTTGGGTGAGTACATTCTAAGTATAACCAACCTTTCCTCATTTTTTCTGCCTGCTCCTTCCACTGTTTGACCTCGTTTTCATTGACCAGCCTGCAGAGAGAATGACACACATAATTAATCACAGCCTGTACATGAACTGCTTGTTTTTCTCAACTTAAAAGGGAAGCTATTTTCAGCCAATACTGTGAAGTAAACGGCTTTCAACTTCTCACCAAACAGCAATGTTGTGCATTCCTCCCCCTCACAGTCATGTAATCTCTTCCATGTACTCGTTTATGGGTGTGTGTGTTGCGGGGGGGGGGGTATCTGAACACTCACATTCTCACAACGTTCTTCACGTTAAAGTTCTCCAGTGGTGCGGCGTCTGGGTCATGACCCTTATCGTTCTGTAAGACCATCTGCTGAACGATGCGGTCCAACAGCAGCCAGTACTGTACTGTGTTCCCACTTCTCTTGTCTGGAAACAGACACATAAAGAGTTTCACATTACTACCCATGCCAAGTCATTTTTTAAATTTGAAATCCTAGATTTTGGAACCCCAGCTGGTTTCACTGTGATTGTATAAACAAAGACAAACATCATACGTGCAGTTTGAAATAAGATATTCTCTGAATAACGACTCTCCATCTATTATTCAGGGACACGATGATATTTCTTTGAAGGCCTCAGAAACACAAATACTGTTAAGATGTATCTTCCTTCTTTCTCTTTACAATGTATTCATAATTTTTCAATGGGCCACACATGTAACAGTATTTCAGTCCCTCTAAGTGCAGCTAAGGGTGCGCCAATCTTCAACCACGTCAGTCAGGGTTACTTCATTTATAATATTTTAGAAAAGTGATTTGCGGGAGTTCATTAGATGTGGATGGGTGAGAAAAATAATACAGCAGCTGTTTGTTTACAGAATTGTTTTTGATATAGGGAATCAGGTTTGTGTACTTTTTACAGGAAAAGCCTTGAGAGTAAATATTTGAGGCTGAAACAGTGCAGTGTTCAGTTTGGCTGGGAATGTGCTTATTCAGTAACTAGACCAAATAATCCGGACAAAGTCAACATTCTTATCATGTTGGATGGAAAATGGAAGGTGCAACAGCAGTGTATTTTGGGGAACGAATACGACTGATGCTGATGCTTTCAGAATAAATATTGTAAAAATGTTTCCCATAAGCTTTTATATTTTACATGTGTGGGCCAGTCTTTAAGGTTGAGTGTAAAGAAACTCTTACGTGGCATGAGCAGACAGTGATGCAGCACGGACATAAAGTGCGGATATGCATCGTTGTGGTTCAGCTTCTTCCGGATGAGATCGAAAACCTGAGTGGCACTTTTGGTATCTATATGTACCTGAGGAAGAAGACGAGTGGCAGCTTCATAACAGCAGAAAATTTGACTGATGAGCTGGAGTAATGGAAGGTTTGTCTCTGCCTTACCGACTCAAAGCGCTTGGACAAAGCCAGCTCATCTTCGTTCCGCAGCATCTCAAAGTAGTCTAAATGTCTAAAGGTTCACAGGAAATGACCAATTATAGAGACAGTCTGGCAATGTGAAGCATTTATGAGTTCATTTAGAAATATCTCAGCAAACTATAATGAAGTTTAATATCATTTATATGAAAAGGAAAAGGAAAGATGGAATCCTCTCTGTTACTTTCAAACTTTATCTCAGTGCACACCGAGTTAGAGCACCAGCATCTTTTTGTAAATATAAGAATTTTTTTTACTAAAACATAATGTGCAGCATGTTATGCATCCTTTTGGAATCTCTACGTCTCGGAAAGGCCAGAGCCTGTGAGGAAACTGTAATTAGGACAGAGGATGCAGCTCACCTGTCTAATGTGGAGTTTTCATGTGAACGAAGCTTGTCGATCACAGGTTGGATCCCCAGCATGAGGAACTCATATCGGAGGTGGATGCGGAATTCCAGACTGGTCTATAATTGTGAAAACAATAAAAATATATAAAAATGTCCAAAAGTTGTTAAGTCTGTCTGATGACAGATGTCTAGGATAAGATAAGAAGACTTATAGTTATTCTCTACCTCTCCAGCTCCTTGACTCAGCACAGCATTAATAAAGGACATGATCGCTGTTTTCAGGTTGACCTCATCTCTGTATCGCCCTGTACTTCGGTCCAGGTCATTTATAAGCGTCTGAGGGGTGACAAACCATTAAAGGGCTTTAATATCTTTAGGATATGCTTCACCTATCTCCGTGCTTCACTAGTGCCCACCCACCTGGAAGCGTGTCCTTTCACAGGCAAAACGCTGGTAGTGCAACATGGACTCCAGGATTTTTTTGTGCCCACCAGGCACCAGACACACAGCACCCATTATTTCCAGAACTGCCACCTTAGTCTTAATATTTTCTGTGGCCAGGCTCTGAGCGATGATGTTGATGCTCTCCGTGTGAGAGAGGACGTGGGCGCGGCCCTGGGAGTTGTTCATCAGAGCTTTGATGCAACCAATCAGAGATGTGTGGATCTGTGACTCGGTGGTGTCGTAGTCCATACTTTTCAGGAAGTTCAGGATACATGTTAGGCCGTCCAGATCAATAAAACGAGTCACAAACCTGAGAAGAGGGAAATCAGAGTTTTACAATAACATGTTCTTAATGCTTCAAGTATAACAAATTTATGTTTTTTTTTGTTTTTTTTTAAACAAAAAATACCAGATGCTCAAATATCCTAGTGTAAAACTGTGGTATCAAATGTCAAAAAAGAAAGTGTCCAAATACATGTGTTACTGCTGTGCCTCTGTTTCTCATATCATAAGCTAATCGTATTCTGTAAATGTGACATTTATTCTAAGTAAAAAGTCTAGCGGGGTCCTTTGATGTATAGTGAGAGCAGTGACATTTCAGCACTTTTTAAAGGACACATTTCCATTCTGTCATGAGGAACAGCACAGAGTGACAGACAAGGTGAGAGGAGGTTAAATGAGGGGAGATGTAATGATAGCTGACAATATAAATAAAGGGTGAGAAACTGAGATGCTGTGAGACCGTGCCCACCTCATAGGCTGGGTCCTGAGAGCTGTCTTCAAGCTCTCTATGGTTTTGTTCCTTTCTTCCTCATCTTCCTTTTCCAGAGCAAGGAGTGTCTTTCTCTGCTCAACATCAAAATAAATCATTATCAATAGGCAGGATAAAATAACCATATTTTGATAATGAACATCACATCTGATTAAATTAGCAAAGAGCACATTCTTTATCTGAGACAATTGTATTACTCACAGCAGCCATTGAATTGAGCTGGTCTATATAATATTCTGGCCAACTAGTGGCGCTTTTATTTTCCTCTTGTTCCTGAAAAACAGAAATATAGAAGATTCATGGAAGCAACCAGAATGTCATCATTCTTAAAGAACATATGGGGTGAAAAAACAGAAAGAGAATTACAGAAAATATTCTTACATTTATTTTATGACTGGATGCAAAGAAACAAACAAGTCAAAGAAACAAGTTGCTATCTGAATTTATTTAATCCGATATGGAACAGTTTCATCTTCCTACATGCTTTCAATTATTTGTCATGAGATTCTGAAAGGCACAAACATCAGCAAACATATTGGGAACAGGAGGATATAGCTCAAAATAAAGCAAGAACTGAAAGTAGGACGACACAGATATTCAGCCTATTTTATCCTTCTGTGCTTCAGGAGGTTGCAGAAGTGCCAAAAAAGAGAGCACAGCTGCTTTAAAAAAATATCTAGAGATTAGCAAATGATTGCTAAAACTAAGGATTAAGGATGTGGCCTGACTTGTGGCAACATTAATCTCCTCGTGTGCACATTTGCATTACGAGAACATAAACAAATCACATTCAACTGAAGGACACCCTTCAAAAACACAGAGGAGAAAGCGCCTCTCCCCTGAGTTTGGCTTGTACATAAAAGGCCTTCCTGCTCTCGGTTTAAATCATGCTCCATTAAGCACAAGTGAACTGTGACCGTCAGAAACTAATTGGGCATCAGTTATTAAAGCCGACTGCGGAGACTTGGCTGCCCTGGGAGAAACTGTGGACTTTGGCTGGTCTGTATCGACTGTGTAGCGATAGGAAGTCCTGATCCTGCCGTTCCACTCATGACAAGCGTCAGCTTGACCAAGCGGGTGCTGGAAAAAGTCCAGTCCTTTAGAGGGCCAGACGCAGAGGTTGGACCGCTCCCTATGAATCTCTGCAAAAGGGTCTACTGTACAGTTTATTTGGGGTCAAGATGAGAGAGAACAGCTGGGAGTCTCTGTGCAGGGGAATTTATTTTTTTCCACGTTCTGAAAATGAAGATCAAAGATCCTTTAAGAAAGGAACGGTTTCGGTTTTACAGCAGGACTGTCTGCCTGAAAACTTCAATTACAGCTCTAAAGTTTGATGAAAATGAAAACCAGAGAACAAAATATCCTCTAACAACCGGATCAGTAAACCTTCCTCTTGGCAGGTGTAATAGCCTTGAGGAAAGCTTGATGAGAGTCAGGAAGAGGAATGATTTTCTCCACAATGATTTAATCAGTTAGGTGTCTTGCCAAAACAAACAGCTAAAGGTCTGACAGACTTATCTCCTCCTCATCCATTTAAAGCAAAGAAACAATTGGACAAAAAGAGCGCTCTCATCACTCGTTTGCCCCACAAATGACCCCTCCCCCCTTAATCCTTATCACTCCTCCAACCCCAGCCCACCGCTCTCATAAAAAACCTGCACCTGTGGAAGCGAAGCCTTCCTGTTTACCTTGGATGACTGAGCACTTCCTTTACATCTTTCCTCCACACACACACACCCTTCCCCTCTGAGGGTGAGCTTCTATCTGTCTGGGCTCAAGCCAGGGGCTGATGCAGAGTCAGCAAAGTTGATGCATATCTGTTCTCCCCCCCCACCCCCCACCCCCCACTTCGGCAGGTTGCTGCGCTGGCAGCTCAGATTCATAAATCCTCCCCCACTGTAACATCAACAGCGAAACAATCCTGCTCGATCAGGACAGAAGCAGAAAAACATTCTGAGGTTTTATTTTCAAAGCACTCCCGTCCTCGGTGGGACTATTTATAATAAGGCCACTGTGGGGGGGAGACAAGAACCAGGAGGAGACTTGTGGGTTTCATTTCACCTTTCTACTCTTAGTCACTTTGACTGGTGTCATCTGGACCCAAAGGGAGCCATGAGCACATCTATATGTAAACAAAGTGGCTGACTGCTGTGAACTCTCATTTTCATCAACTCTGCAGTATCAGAAATCCACTGAAGGGATCATATGTCCAGATAAATACACATTTGTGATTGATGCACCTTATGCTTTAAAGGGATAGTGTTTTTTTTGGTATTTTAAATTAGTTTTATGAAGAGATTTACTCTAAGGCCTTGTGCTCAAAATGGTGATCTACATGTCTGAAGAAAGTACATTTTTCCAAGATGTACCTGGCTCCCATTTTCCCAGCTGTACAACACTTTACACACACAGACTGGAGACTTTGTGCATTGACTTTCGTGCCTTTTGTAGTTCTAATTTCTGAGGATTTATGTTTCACACCCTGTTCCACTGAATATCCATCATTCAATCTAAATCCCAATGCTCCTCAGCCCCCAGTTTTTTTGCCAGATGCAGGAAAAGATTAGTAAATCTGCATGCCATTTCTACTAGCTGGGACAGGATATCCGACACATTCAAACCTAAAGGCCTTGAAACACTGCGTCAAAAATGTGAGGGCACATTCAGTGGAAGCGTGATTGGCGTTGATCTAAACTAGAACAGGCGTCTGTGTTTTCCTGCACACTCAGGGTGAGTTCATACACAGAGAAAAGAGGAACAGCTGAGGTGCCTTTTATCAGGAAGAAAGGGGGATAATGAAACATGACACTGTCACAGAGCAGTGGTGTATGTTATGGCTACAAAAATGCTTTGAGAGGACGGGCGTAATATCTAAAAGTAATACCCATATGACAATAAAAGCTAGGGCTTTGAGGAAATGTGCCCAGCTTTACTGGTTTAAACTGGGTTGGAAGTTATAACAGTGAAATAAATACCTTATAACACAAAACAAAATCTGAAGTCATACTTTGAATTTACTTGAAACATGGTGCAACTTTTGAATTCTCACGTCTGAAAATAAACACTGTTTTTGGACATTATCATTTCTGACAGACTTTGGCTTCTCAGTGGATAAACTAATAAAACATACCACATTTAGTTTTATACCCACTCTCCCTCTAAAAAAATACTTAGTTTTTTATCCACCTTGTGTATCAAACACTTAAGAGACTCAATCAGTTTAGATCCTTTACAGGCAGTCAGCGCTCATCATGTGGTGGCACGGAAAGTTTAATCCAAGAATGGGGAATAAGGTAATGAGAAGCTATTTAGTGGGATGAGAAAGATGTCTTGCAAAATACTTTGTCCAGAATATTAAGATATCTTATGCATAATTTACATGACGAGAGCATGTCGATTATTAATTACTGGAAGATAGGGTTAGTGTTATTTTGCGAATGTGATTACCAATTTTAGTACTAATCTAACTGGTTTCTGGTTGGCTGCTTTGCAGTCATAAGTAAAAATAGAGACCAATGACTTTTCAATCATCTTAATGAAAAAAAGAGAGAAAACATATATTTTTTAACAATAGGGTTGACTACTAAAAATAGTATTTTGGCAGTCTCTTCTTAAGATTCTCTAAAATATTCCTCATAGTGCAGAAAGAGTTTTTACACATTCTGGAGAGTAGATTACTTTAACCGCACTACATCAGGTCACACCCTACAAATAGTGAGAAGATAATATGGGACTACATCAGCAGACAATGATGTAGTTAATATTACACAAAAAAGTGAGAAATGTTTTTTTTTTGCCATCTTCAAGGCAGCAAAGAATTCACAGATACAGCTGGCTGTGTGAGCTGAGGAATGTGATACTGAAACAGTAACTTTAGGAAACCTGCTCCTTCTGAAATGTCTAAATGAATGACGGAAAGGCCCACATGTATGTTTGCAGATATCTCAGAGACACAGCCAGTTTGCAGTGAGTTGCGATGAGGTAGAAAAGGAGTGATGCACTTAATATTTTACCTTCTTCTTGCTGCAGTAGATTTGCCATTTTTTCTCTGCAGGCAGGGCAAACATGGCTTCTCTGTGTTTCTCAGTCAGGTCCAGTTCATCCTGTAAAATAACATAAAAAAAGAAAAAGAAAAAGCTAAGTGCTATGAAATGCTGCTTCAGAAGCTTCAAAAGGAAAAAAAAGCCAAAAATGATAACTTCACATTCTTTAAGTACATTAGTAACAGCATGGAGACAATAAAATCCTGTGCCAGGTTGAGCATCATTCTGGAAATATAATTCACAGAACACCGACGAGCTGCTGCACATTTAGAAGCATCATCGTAAATCAATTTTCTTTTTTCCCCTCCCAAAACAAAAATAAGAGCCAAGAGAGACTTGAACCGATCTCTGTTTTCAGTTTGAGATTGGTTTGTGCTGATTATCTCTGGCTGGTGGCATCATAACTTAAGTAAGATTCTGAATTAAATCAGATGTCTGCTTGTCCTTAAATGTGTGAGTAACGGGGGAAAGTTAAGGCGTGGTCTGGGTACTCCACATGTGGTTGCAAACATCTGGAAACAACATGCGTCACAATGTATAACCTTCATAGAGGCACATAAAGGCCGCTGCCAGGAAGTGTTGGACTAAATACCAGAGAAAATGTCTAAACTGACATGCCTACAATTTCTGCGACTTGTCTGAAAAAGCATTTTCTTATTAACACCTATGCTCTCTAAATTAGAGATAAAGCTACAAAATTAGCTTCATGTGAAGTAGGTGATTAAAGTCATGAGATTGCTCTTAAAGCAGTTTAGTGCTGGGGGACACACTAAAGAGAGAGAGAATAAGAATTAAATACAAGTTTAAACACTGACAGCTTTGTTGTTGTCATTTAGTAAAAAGTTCGTATTTTTCACAGCTAAACAAATGTGACTTGATAGCAAAGAGTTTTTAAAGTCAATAGGATCTTTTGGAGGTTACTGAAAAGAAAATCTGGAGACTTGTGAATCAATATGTGCAGCGATCCAATCGTAAAACTGATTGATTTAGTAAATTCACTGGACAGTCAAGACACTAAGTACTTAACAGTTTAAGAGGAACAGATTCAATTGCATTTGCTTCTATAGATGATAATGAGCAGTGCTAAGATTAATGCAACTAATAGCTAGAGCCTATGAGTTAAAATTACAATTTCCCTAAACATAAGATGGAAAAAAAGAAGCTGTAGTTTGATTCACTGTCAAACTGTACACTTCAAAGGTTGGGTTTAACTGACCGTAACAAAGCAGATGCCTACAAATTCATTTCACCTTGGTAATTTTTTCCCCACGTACGCACACGAGTGCTACTGAGTGAAAAGAGAAGCATGTGGCTGCCCTCTCTTTGTAAACACATCGACAGAAAGCCTCCTAGTCGTCACATTCAACTTACTCAATTAAGTCTTCATAAAGAGTTGTAGACAAAAACAAGCAATTAGCAGACGGAGGAGGCTGAGACATAAAGACCTCCTGAATGAGGCCTATTGATGTGCAAAAATGTCATGCTCAGATTACTAAGGCAACCACAAAGAAGGGAATGGGGCCAGAAGAGAGAGGAGGGCAAAACAAATTAGAGGTGACAATGAGCATAAAGAAAAGCAGCTTGGCCCTGTTATTCATGGGATCATGTAAATGTGTAGTGAGGGGAGATTACAGTTCATCTGCCAATGTTTTTTAATGTAACACTGTAAACAATTAGTTAAAGTCATTTTTGAAGAATCTTGTTTAAGGTTTATTAATATGCAAATGTACCAAGAAATTAGTCAAAAGACCTGGTTTTCTGATCCTCATTTATTTGTCAGGTTGGTTTTAAATTTTTGTACTATGTTGCGTGTTGCATCTGACAATAAGCTTAATCAACCTCAAATGGCTCAGACAATCATGGATACAGTTCTGCAGCTGATAGATGTTTGGTCTTTCAAAAATTGTTTTTGACCCTAAGAAAATAGAAGGTTTAGTATTGAAATACAAACTATACCCACAAGTTAAAAGAATGCCAAAAAGGAGGAGAAGACCATCTTACCACCAACTCAGAGAACATGCCATCCAGCTCATCGTATCCCGGCATCGGCAGCGCTGGCTCCATGGCCTGCAGGGCAAAGTCCTCCCGCAGCTTGTAGGTGATCTCAGGGTGATCGCTGCCGTTAAAACAGCAGAAGATGAAGGAGAGACCACCGCGACCGCCGCCTCCCCCACGCTTTCGAGGAGCCATGGCCGTCTGATGAGTGTCACTGGTCAGGTAGGGAGGGTGGGAGGCTCCCTCTGGGCCTCTTTACGGCCTCCTCCACCTCAGAGTTTGGCCTCCGTCAGAGAGTACTGTGGATGAAAAGAAGTAAAAATTTTAAAAAAGAACAACTTGGTTTGTTTTCTATGAGGACATATTCACAAGTACAGTTTACAGGATGAGTATTCAGAGAGACATTCTGCAAATACTCCTGGCAGCATTATTTTCAGCAAGTACAAGTTCACAGCATTTGCTGGCTGACCCACACAAGAAAGAGGCTCAAACTCAACTGCTCAGTAAGTGGGTATAACTTTCAAATTGTTGGTTTTGGAAAACAAAACAGAACCGGACTCAAAGCCATCTAATCCCACTTGAGAATGGTGTGGAGCAAGGCGGTTTCCAAAGCCACCTAGCTTTTCAGCAGGCAGTTCAGATAGAATACAGCCGGCTTAAGACATACCAGCTGAATGGCACAAAATACAAAGGCTATTACTTTCTGTTCTCGAGGATGAAATCCTCAGCACTCCCACATAAATACCACTTATTCCTTCTGAACAGCACTAAGGCTATGAAAGCTTTGAGCTTTGCCCCGGCACCACCTGAATCTCTGCTCTTGGACGTGGTTAATGATGAAGGGTCAGTTTTCTTGAAAGGAAAAGTACAATGCGGTCCATCGCAAAGCAGGGACTGAGAGACTTAATTCTAGTGTTTATATAATAGAGCCCCACCATGACAGCATAATGCTTGAAACCTAAACCATAATTTGCCTGGATTAGTACACCCAGAACTTCTCATCTAACCCATTCTTACTTTTCAGCATCGACTTTCTGCGGAAGCTCTAACGAGTTATGATGATTAGAGGGGTGTGTTGGTAAAGATCATGTTTAGAGGTGTGTGAGACTATGCATCATTTTGGAAACTGGCCAGTAATACTAAAGACCGGAGTCGGATGGTGCACAGTGCACATGCACACAGTTGGAGAGACCAGGTCAGTCCAAGGCACTTTCTTTGTCAACATCATTAATTGTTTGATTTGGCCTCCAGCTACAGTTTTCCCAATAATGTAGAAAATGCCTGCGATTTTGCTGGCTTATGGCACCATCTGCCCAGCCTGGGTGTGATGGACAAAAATACATGCTTCAGCTGTTTAAAAAGGGGCAACATTGCTGAGGAGGGTTGAGCACATTCCACAAGTTTTAGCAGGTGAAGAGGCACGCCTAGCAACATTAGAGAAGACTGACAAATGCTCTGTATTTTGATAGCTCACCAACTCATTCTGCTACATTTGTTTTGCCATCAGAGAAAGCCATGACACTACCAACACCACCGCTTCCACTTGATGCTTTGAAATAAACAAACCGACAGTTACAGCCCATGTTAAAGGCCAAAACGAACACGGAAATGCACTTTTGACTTGACAAGAATCCCAAACATGACGACAAAATGCCCTTTTGATTAACGCTATAATTAATGCAAGAACACCACCAAGAGACCACAAATCTGCAGGGTGTGCTGTACGACCTGCCTGCTGCTCTCTGATAGGGGACTAAAGAACCCTCGGTCGTCTGTCAACCTCAGATGCGATGTTGAGATGTCAACCCGGATGCAGTTGTCAGCACGTCCACATCCCCATCGGACAGCCTCTCCTTGCTGTGGCCAGCAGTGAAAGGCGAGTCACAGACCGCAGTGACTGCTGCCCTGCAGAGATCTCTGGTCGTCTGTTCTTGGTGACTGGTGGCCCGCCGAGCGTGACATTCACTTGACCTGTTGCAGCGATTTCCTAAAAGTCGATGTCCGCACCCAGACAGAATGCACCATGAGCAGCCAGATGCAGTTCTAAATTTAGTCTGGTCGCGTCCTTAACTGTAGACAAAAAACGGTCACTGAGCAGAGGCAACACAGGACAGCCACAGTTATTCCTTTTAAAGAGAGTAACTGAGAACAGTTTCTGTATCAACATCGTCTTAATAGAGTTCGATATAAAGGGTGGCTTTTGTGGACTTCAGCACATATTCAGCATATATTACTGTTTAAATGGTAAGGAAAAAAACTCAAACTACGCTTGTTTTTAGATTATAAAACTAGGGTGCTCTATTCGTTTAATGCTGCTGCGGTCCACTAAATTTAAGCTGTTTGGACAGTCATTCTATTCTGGCTTTACTTTGTTTGAGCAACTGGTCAAATAAAAAAATGGGCCATGGTTGGCTACAGAAATCCTGTGCCATTACGTGTCACCTTCTAACTAACCGGACTCACCAAACCAGAAGAACTAGATGAAAACATAGAGAAATGGCGATAAATGATATTAATGTTTCCCTTTTTTTGTTAGAGCTGTGTCTCCCTATTCTGGCGTGGCTCTGCTGTTTGATCCAAGCTAACAAAGTAAGAGTAATGTTCTCGACGTTTACTGTAAAATGTCAGAAAGCAACCAAAATGTAGTTTGACATTAAAGTCAGCTTTTAAGTAGATGTCGACAAGTATGTGGAAAAAAAGATAAATCTGGGTGATTATTACACATGAAAATGGAACTGAATCATGAACACACCATTTGTCTTTAAATGATGAGAATTTAGATTTTTTCTGGAGATGTTCCTGCTGGCTTTTAGCTGAGCATAGAGGAGGGCAGGCAATTTCTTTCAATTTATGTCTGCCTTCATGTTTAATATGTTGTGAAACATGGGTCATGTTTCAGTGAGTAAAGTTTAAATAAGAGTGGGATCTTAAATCCAAACTTTGAGATTTCCTGTTGTGATGGGACACAATGATTAAGAGTAACCGAGTCCAGCAGACTCCCGTTTAAGCTCTGCTCTTGGCTCGTTTTACAGCTATTCATTCTGACTTGCTTTGTTTTTAGGACCAAACTGGTCACAAAGTGTGTTCAGTATGTTATATGATTAATAAAAGTAAAGTATACAAATAGAGAATGAAAAAAAGGTACATTTGAGATCATTCAATTCATAGGTGGGTACTGACTTTTTAAATGTGACACTAATAAAACAAAATGAGAAAACCTTACACAAAAAAAACAAGCACATGGGTAATAATTCAAAAATCCATTATTTGGTGTCGCTGCAGGCTGTGTTGACAACAACTGTTCAGAGCGTTTTATCACAGTCATTATGTTGGTTCTTATTACTGCTACTGAATGATTTCACTTCTAAATAAAGACAGCAGACGTATACACGCAGTGCAGTGAATGAAACAAAATGAGCTACAAACCAAGGTGTCTGCGGCCTAATGGCCACATGTGGAAGAAAGCACCCAGCAGCTCGTTCTTACACCCTGCACAGTGTATTTATTTTGACACTTCCTTGATGTTTTCAGATTGACTACTAGTGGCCTCAACAGCAGCTGCTTGGCTTCACACTCACCATCTATTCAGCAAGAAAGGAAGAAGCAATTCAAAGCCCTCTTTGACCATATTAGTCTACAAAACTGCCCATCTTTTCCATTAGCTAAAGCCGGCTGTAAACTTTGTTTAAACTTGTGAGCCAGAGAGGGACAATGCTGGTTCCCATCCAGCTCCAGGAACCTGTGGATGTACCACGACTCGGCATATAAGGGTGGGTAAAGGGAAAGTCTGAGTAAATGTCAGTGGGAAGACTTTGTTTTTGTGCCGTAACCTGTGAGACCTCAGTGCTCTGACATTCGCCCTCAGAGGTTGTCTGTCAGACGGTCAAGGTTCCCGACAAAACAGCGGCTTGTTGCAACAGGAGGACATTCCACTCATAGCCAGGTGAGCCCTGTGACCCTAAACAACACCCAGTTAACAACGCCTTCCACCGTCACCTGCTGCTACCGAGAAGAGCACAGATTAACTTCAAATGGAGTTCATAAATGTGCAGTCTAGTCATTCACAATGACCACTAGCATTCAAAGCAGTACAAGTTTACCGGATTAATGACAGGAATTACTCTTGTAGTAGGCCTGTTGAAAATGAGAACGGACTGATAGTCCACCATAGTGCGAAGCAACAGCTGCACTTTCCATATAATCAAGAAGAATGCTGTTTAACCATCATAAATCCTCTCTTGGACTGGACCACAGGCGAAATATGATGCCTTTTGTAGGCTCCAGTTTATACTGTAAGACTGATTCTTTTGTACTCTGTCATTCATACACATTCAGTAATTAGACCCTGCCTGCTGACGTGCAAACAGTACTCTGTTTGTGAGACTCTTGTTCTGGTCTTGTTGTTTTCTTGACCATGTGGTTTGGTGGGTGACCTGGCCGAGGTCCAGACTGTAAAAAGAATCCCAGCGTTTGTGAAGTGTTTGTGCGAGCCGGTGCACGGAGCCAGTGCTCAGAAAATCTGCATCAAGAGCTGCAGAGCTGTCAAGTCCACTGGAAGATAGGCAGAAGCCTGAGAGCGTGTCTCAAAGTAAACACAGGGATGCTCGCATTATAAAGCAAGTGCAAAGGGGAATGGAGCACAGAGCAGGAATTTAATACAGACTATAATTTTAAACAAGAAAATGACCTCAAGCTATTACAATCCTTACAAAAGCTGTGTAACCAAACAGAGATGATGTCAGAAATAGGTAGGTCTGTGTTTGCTGTTCATAAATCCTAACTGGTCAGTTTTAAGCAGATGGTAGTTATCCCCTGTGTGCTTAACTTTGAGTAGAAATTCAACCTTGGGAAGAGAACACAGTGGACAGTTGTGTATTAAAAACAGATGTATCAAATACCTTCATTTGCCCCAGCTGGCATCTCTCAGCAGTTTGACTCCAAAGTGTAGCTTTAATTTTTTATGTTTACATCAATCCATCCAAAAACTGAAAATGTGTCTAAATTGCAGGCTGCGTTAATGTCAGCCAGAACCAGACCGAGGTGAGGAAGCCTCAAATGTTTCAAACAGAGCAAAGAAGTGGAGAAACCAAAAGGGAGAGGAAGCCTAAACAAGAAGTGTATTAAGATAATTATGCAGGAGAATTGCTACAACTGAACCGGTTTGAGCAGGGCTGACGTAAATATCGATGGTAATAAAACTCTTTTTTGATGATGTCACTTTCACAAAAATGTGCATCTGCAGCTACAACAAATCCAAAGAATTCCATTTGGAAATGCACAGCTGCACTTGGAGTAACTGTAGCTGCTTTATGGGCGGTCCAAAAACGTATTTGGCGCACAGAAGTTTAATCTTCTTTTCCGATTTAGGATTTGGGATGAATCAGACGCTCAATTTGATGATCATCTCACCACAGCAGTGGCCTTCACACACACACACTATTCAATTTCACCAAAACATATAATTTAGAAAACCAAAGACTGATAACGGAATTAATTTATTAAAATCACACTATAATAAGTAAAAGTGTGCATTACACACAGAGTTGATGCATTATGTAAGTAGACTGCTCTTAATTATAGTATTCCTAAAAATGTGGCATTATTTGGGAACAATTGTTATATTAAAAAGTGGTGTTTCAGATTGATTTTCTATGGTTAGCAGTGGTAAAACCAGCACAGTGGAACACAGCTGGAAACCATGCATAGCCATTATTTTGCCAATTATTTAATGGCAGACCAAACACACTAGGACTAACGACATGCAGACTTGAACCCTCATCAAAAAATAACTGGACCATGACAGCGATGGTGACTGGCGGGTTAAAAGCAGATAATTATCATCGCCTCTCATTGGCAGCCAGTCGACAGCACGCAGTCAGAACTGTCCATATTGTGAGAGCGGCACAATTACAGTAGTAGAGCTGTTTGGCTCAGATATGTGAGGGCTCATGTGCATTTGAATTACATGCCTGCGTGCTGAGACGTGACACAGGCCATGTCTCTGGAGCATTAATGCCACATGGCTGGAGGAGCAGTGTTGAAGCAGCTCTCAGATTACAGGATTAACATACAAAGATGCAGAAAGAGAGGAGAGAGGGACATAACAGCGCCAAGGAAGACAAAGAAAACATTTTTTCCAACTCGAAATATGTTTTCAGAGAGGGTTATAGATGTGTGCTTCTTTTAGGACTGTGATGTAGTCACACCAGTACAACAAACAGAATCCGATTGAAGTCTGATGTGGAGGCTTTTATGTGATTATTTAGAGCAGGAGAAAAAATGTGGTTTCATATTTAAACAAATGCTATAATAAAATGATTCTGCTAGCATCATAGTGGTGGATGTAACACACAACACAGTCATTTGTGTATTTATCCATTTGTGTTGTATTCTCTTGTCAATGCACAACAGAAATGTTCGCCGGCTAAAATTAGTGACTACCATTAACCATGTTACATGAAGCTAATCTAATATTTTGTCCCACATCTCTTCACAGAACAGGAACCAGAGATCTTCAATCATTTCCTCTGAATACAAAACCATCAGGCTGGGATCTAGTGTCTCAAAAGTTCTAAAATAATCTGATCAGAAGTGATCATCAAAAGAGGAAGATAAATACTATCTAACTTCTTGAGTTCCGAGTAAAACTAAATGCGGGAGAACAGACTTACGATATGAGCTGTTGATGTTTTTGTCTCGCAGGAAGCATCAGTATGTCATGAACAAGGGGTTATGCAAACCCATTGCTGTTGGCAAGTGCTCGTCAGTAAAGTCGTTTGTTGCCTTGGAAAGATCAATCATCGGTGAGTCACATTGTTGAGAGTCACTCCGACGACAGGCTCACCATGTGTTTGTTTTGAACATGACATCTGAATGCTGAATGAGAGGACGGCTCTATACCAGTGAAGTGAAACTTAATAGCTCACTGAGATTATTTTGTAGATGCTTTAAGCAAAGAAGTTAATTTGCCTGAATCCTTTTCAATGATAAACACATTATCTTAATTGTCTCACAAAAAAACATCTCTGATAAGGACAAACTGCTCCTGGTATTTAAAAAAAAAACCTGACAACTAACCCTTTAATTCCTTTTGAAAGAAAAACAGTGCCGATCATGAAAACATACATTTAGGACATGGGAGTGTGCAGCTCAAATGTAGGGAGGACAGAGATTAAAAGGCAGGTTAAAAGGCTGTTGCTCTTTTCACAGGCAAGGTTGTCAAACATGTTCTGCAGAGAAACTCTCCAACCCCCCACTCATGTTAGCATTCTTCCACAGGTCAGGCCTTCAAGTGGAGGTTAGATTTGGGGCAAATAAGGAAAATACTTGAACAAGGGTTGTAACTAAGTTATCTGAGTACTACTTGCTGGCCCTTTCCCAGACATAAGAAAGGAAAATATACGAGTTGCTCTTATGGTGCCTCTTTCTCACTAATGAAATGTTTTTTTTCTATGTTAACTTTCCTTCATAACCTACAGCCCAGTTTTTCTTAAGTGTACAAAAGGCCATGTCTGTCCTTTTTAGACCATGATGAATTGGAATTTGTTAAGTGTAAAAACAATAATATTTCATTTATGGTCAATATTACTGGGATAATAACTTGATAATGAATGTTTTTCTAAAAACGTCTTAACTCAAAAGTCAGAAGGCAAAGGGCCCATTTAGCATATGTGATTGATGAGCATATAATTGACCAGGGGTAAAAAGAGGTCTGGGACCTTTGAACTCAAGGATCAATATGTCGCCGGTCACAATCATAAAGAGAAGCCAGGCCGTAACCATCTTTCAGTTACTATCAACTAAGCCGGCTTACGTCACTTCTAATAATAATCAGAGCCACTGAAAATACGTAGTCGATGACAGAAACAAAGTCCAAAGAACATGAAAATACAGCCTAGATTCTGAATATCACGATACACAATGATGCACCAAAAGCCGTCTCTGTGATGTAGACCTGTGATATTATAGTCAAAATTGTTGGGTGCACAACTGCTCACAGATAATCAATAGGCATTGATCATTTTGTCATTAATAAAATATGCAACTGGACACATAGTCAATAAAGGGGCATTAACAGCAGTGTAATCTTTTCCAGGATACTCGTAGCTGCAGCTTGTCCTTTAAAAATCCCTGCCTCCTCCTCAGTTGCTATGGTAACCACAGCGGTGGGTGACTGGTGGATGCAGGGTGGGGGGGGGTGATTTACTGTAAGCCCTTTCCAATGCACATTACCCTCCTTTTTAATCTCTTATGGATGCTTATAAGGAACAAAATAGGATTGCCTTTCTAATTCAGCAGACAAAAACAAATAACAAAAACCATTAAGGATTACAGAGTCAAAATCTAACCTGCCATCACTAAGGGGGCATGAAATCCGGTCGAACCACTAAGAATAGCTGTCAATCCTTTGTAGCACATGCAATGGAGAGTACACACATGGTCCTGAGAATGGCTACGGAAGTGAGAGTGGAACCTGAGGAGGATGGGCAGCAGCGGTGAGTGAGTGAGCGAGGAGGCAGCGGACCCTTCCCTGCTCAAGGTGACTCTCCGTTTCATTGACCTGATTATTCCTACTCCGCCCCATCACGGAAAAAGTATGCCATCCCCTTTCTCACTCACACTCACTTGACACTGATAATGGGCTGTGTTTGCCAAACAGGGGAGAGAGACGCTGGTGGGAGGTAGCAGCTTGAAGCCTGTGTGTGTGTGTGTGTGTGAGAACACATTTTTCTACCACCACCTCACCCTATCGCCAGAGCAGCCTTGTCATTACGGGGCATTCCCTGCATACAGAGGACAACTCTCCCACCATGAAATCAGCCCTAGGGCCCAGTCAAAGATCCATGTCATCCTCCCCCTCCCCCCCAGTTACTAAGGCAACACCATTTTCTGCACCAACACCTCCTAATTAGACAGACATGACACAATCACCTACGTATTGGGGAGAGGAATCCAGCTTAAGTTCTGGGGAGTGATAAAGCAAAGCAGCAGCTCCAACTCCCCTCGTGCATACGCACAGACTGATAGCCTCTGACTCTGCTGGTCACATGCGGTCCACACACACTTACATTCCAGGCTGCAGATAGCCGGCTTCAGCCCTCCTTTTCCTTGCATTCATCTGATTATAGGGTAGAATAGACAGATTCATTGAGCTCGTCTTACCCTGTCCTGGAGTGAGCCTGCCTCTGTTGCGCTCTGGACATTCCCTTTATATCCTGGGCTCACTGCAGTATCCAGCTTTCTGCACACTCGACAGAAAAAAACAAGCCCGTACTAGGCGCACAGCTGAGCATTTCCTGGGCAAGGTATGAAATCCACACAGGTTCACAGTCATCTGCTTGGGGTTGAAGAAAAAGGGAATTCAAGGAAGGACACACCTTTCCACAGGCTGTCACACTTAGCCTAGTTAGATGGAGCACATCTTTCTCTGACTGCTGGGGGGAAAAACGAGGGATACCCCCACCATGAAGACTTAGCGACTATTTGAGATCTTGCAAAGAGCCAGCTGGCTAGAAAGTCCTTCCCCGTGGATCTTCTCCCTCCCCAGCCTCCTTCTCCCTGCCTCTCTCTGCAGAATGCCGTGGGGGCAAAGGGGACAGGCACAGATGTTACAGGCTCCAGGCCACACCCCTTTTCAACACTCCCAGTCCTAATAGGATGCAGCCGAGCAGTGGCCGCCGCCCAGCTCCGTCCCTCCCCCCCCTTTTACACGGTTTGAGCAGATTGTCCAATTTGTTGGAAGAATTCTTGTTTGGAAAGCTGCAGGCAGAAAACAAAGCGAAGGTGTAAAGCGTGTGTGGTAAATGGAGCTTTGAGGAAGAGAGATAGAAAGCGTTTCCAAGCTAACCTAAATTAGTTTAGCTATTTCTAGTTTTCTATTGAGTTATTTTACACGCAGCCTATAAAACAGCCCCAAAATTGCTTAAACAGTCACATGTGATGACACAGCAGAGGAGATGTATCCAAAGGCTGTTGTTCTATACAATAGCAGACACTCCCACATGATTCATAGCACATGCATGGCCCAGGCATCACAGCCAATTGCTGACAAGCAAAATCCAGAATCCATAAATATTTCCACACAAAAACACTTTGGCATTTTACTTTATGAACAACATAGCAATAAAACTGTGAAAGAAATTTGATTTCCTATGGCGTAAGCTCTCCAAAACAGGTACAAGTCCTCACTAAATGTCAAAGGAATCTGCCCTCACAGCAATATCTCACCAAGGAAAATCTATGATGCAATAAAAGAAAAACTGTTTCAGTTGGGAAAGTCCTCCTAAGTATTAAGAAAGATTAGTTTAAGGATGAAAATAAAGCAATACAAATTCAGTTTCTGCGACTGAAACAGATAATCTGTCTTCTAAAACATTTCTATAACAGACACGAACCAATCTTGTAGATTTTTTAATTGACCGTCAAGACAAGGTTTAGATTTTTGTTCGATTTTCTTTATTTCGGGAGGAAAAAAACACAAACAAAACAAAAACAATTATTTATCCTGTAAATATAAGAAAGGGTGGTATTCACCTATGATGTTATGAGGCCACATTATCTATCCGAATGATGATTATTCCAATACATTGTTCATAGAAGGTGGGAAAATCAGACATGTTCTCATTGTAGAACAGATGTCATCTACCGGATTCAGGTGCGTCGGTTTTCCATGCAGGTGTTGACAGCTTTAGTGTCATTCAACAGTTCTTTTTCCTCAGAGGTGAGTCAAACATTAGTGCTTTATATCATGGTAACAACACCTGACGTTCGGCTGAACATGTGGTGATTCAACACTTCTCGCATATGAGCACATTCAGAGATGCCGCTAGACAATCCCGTCCCCTGATAGGACAGCTGTAAATGAAATGATGGATTTACTTTGCTCACTGAGAGAGGCGTGGTCCACAAGCTGCCAGCTGAAAGGAAGTTACAAATCAAAGCTTAAAGCCAAATGAAATCTCTTCCTCTACATGTGTGAGGAACCAGGGGAAACATTAGAAACCTCGCCTGTTGCTCCGCTCCTTTACCAACCACCACTTTCCACAGGGGTTTTTTTGATTGGAAAGGTTGGTAATGTCACTTTCCATAATTTCTGGGTTATTAAAAGTTCAAAGACTTGGAGCGGCTGCCTTTCCCTGCCATTTGGAGATGCCAGCATGTAAAACTGCCTGCAGCTTTAAGATTGCTGAAGCACTTCCAAGTCCCGTGTTGTGGCTAGCTGATATAACGCTTCATCCTGTAAAGTGGTGCAACTTTCCACGTGCACGTTTGCACTGTGCTACCCCAAACTGGACTTGTGTGAAACAGTTTATCTCAGACGGGCTTATCTAGCGGAGATCAGTGGTGAGCCCCGCTGGTGCAGCCAGTGGAAGCTGTACAGTCCTGGATAGCTGCCTCTGAATAGAATGTCATGCAGCTGGAATAACAGACAGGACCTGTTCCCATGGAGGGCTCCTGTTCTGGTGGGACATATCTCCTGTGTCAATAGAAGCAGGACTGATGTTTCGTTGACCTCAAAATCATCAGGTACATC
The DNA here is from genome assembly GCA_907169785.1 of Menidia menidia. Lineage (NCBI taxonomy): Eukaryota > Metazoa > Chordata > Actinopteri > Atheriniformes > Atherinopsidae > Menidia > Menidia menidia. The sequence continues at coordinate 4,024,646 of CAJRST010012224.1, read as the reverse complement.
AGAATATGTATAGACACTGCGGGTGGGCGTTTTTTTTCTTCACCTTTTTGTCTCAAGGTTTTCTAAATTTGAAAGTTTGAAATGAAATGGGATCTATCCTGGATCAAATACAGAACAACATCACTCTGCCAATCAACAACTTTCCATCTGGCAACCTTTTTTTCAAATCGGTGGCAGACAGATAAAAAAAAAACATTATTTTTTTCCAAAATAATTTACCAGGAGGCAAAAACAAGCTGCGGTGGCATGATATGTGACCACATCTACCTTCCAGCAAAGGTTTAAGGGTAGTTTTCTATTCACTGAAACGTCACAATGAAATACTTCTTATCAATCTTTCCTGTTGAACATTACGGTACAAACAAAACAGAACGGTCTTGCTTTGGTGTGACATGTGACCTCATGGGTGGAGCAGCAACAGATAATGCGCACATGAAGTTTAATGGAGTTTAGAAGTTGATTAGCTATCTATCAACAGACCGGACAGCATGGTAAGATGGTTAACTACAGCCTGCAGCGGAGCCCTGACAGCAGAAATCCTGAAGAACACCTCCAGGCCGTATGTTTAATTGCACAACAGCAACACATTTGTCCTGAAAATGACATTCAGAAAGTAAAACACAAGAATATCCCTAATCTCCCGCACAGGAATGTAAATAGAGGGAGCGTTAAATTACGGCTCGTATCATCATATTATGGAGGGTAAAAGAGGTAAACCGAACCCATACGTTTGAACCTGGGTGGGGCTACATCCATAAATTCTAACCATGCAGCCCTTCCCTTGTAGGAGACCCCGTCATTCACAGATTAAATGCCAAGATTAAAAAGGGTCCAAGTGGTCTCTACCCACCATTTAGAAAGCTTGTAATTACTCCCTGAATCAGGTCCATCCCAGAAGGCCCACACAACTATCTGCATCCACTTATCTCTACAATAAGGCCAAGCACTTAACATGAAAGGGGAGTCCAAGAAAGGATACAACGCTTTGCAGTGTCTATGTTGACATAAAGGCACCAATGCTGTTAAAGAAAACAGAAAAAAGGGAACTGGGTCTGATAGAAATGTGGCCAACAGACAGAAACTCTCAGAGGAGACATGCTTACATCAACTAAAGGGCAGAGGGGAGTGTTGACTTCATGAATCAAGACAAGAGTACCACACATCTTGCTGGTCTTGGTTCCTTTAGCTAATTCAACAGAGTTTAAACTGCAAAAAGACATTCAACAAGGTCCAAAAGTTAGTAGAATGACACCATCAATGTCATATTTTAGGTGCATCAAAATTTAAACATGTTTACCATTTCTATTGATCATGCAGGAAAGTGCTCAGTGTCTCAGTGTAATAAGATCAGGTACTTTTCTCATAAAATTATCTCCGTATTTATACAGAAACTTAAGTGTATTTAGGGTAAAGATAAAATATCCTCCTAAAGGAAGAGGGAAGCATTATTGCAACAATATAACAACATGAAATGTTTGGAAACTGAACAGGCTTTCAACAGATTGAAAGTCTTTAAGGGTTAAAAGGCAATAGCTTAACTTGCTGATCCCTCCAGATGTAGGTCAACTGTGTCCTACAAAATCAGTGGTTATGGTTTTGAGCAGAAGGTCTAGCGTGACGCACGGGATGTTACATTAAAGGTAGTATACAAACAAACTATCAAATAAAGTGATGGCAATATAATATAATCCAATCAGCCTCCTGCCTGCTCTGAGGATGAGGACGGCTTCAAAGCACTCCCAGCCTATTAGCTACTTTGTGTCACACAGATCCTATGTGAGTGAGTTAACCAGAGTAGATCCATGTTAAAAGGTCCAAGGTTCTGTCGCTCTCGTTGACAAGTTACACAGATGTGAGCCTGGCTCATGGCCAGCTGGATGCATGAATGACTCAACAGTACAGAGCAAGAGTCTAAGGTCAAAGCAAGTCATTCAGAGAAAGGACCTTTTGCACGGGGAGAGCTCTGCAAGACAGCCTGCTTATCTGCTGTCATGATCTCAACAGAGAAAAACAACACAGGAGCAGACAACAGGTTAAAGACAGGGGGAAATCCATTACAGAGGCTGAACCAAGAGCTGGGTGTTGCAAAGGAAAAATGATACCACAACAGAAACGGCAGGAAAAAAAAGTGTTTGGTGAGGTTAACAAAGACACCTGCTGTTTTAACAGGGATGACCTGGCAGCTTCTGCCCTGTGGCATCTCAGCAATCATCAACACAACGCAAACGGTGGCTCAGAGAAGCACTACACCTGTATGAAAACTGCAGGGCTGCTCAGCCACTCAGGACATCCTAATACTACTGAACTATAAGCTAAATATTCATTGAAGAACAACTTGCATTTTGCTTAGTGTTTAGTTGCACAACTGATGATAGTTTTCCATAAAAGTTATAACATAAGGGAAAAAGCTAACAGGTTACAGAAGGGTGAGAAAAGAAGAAATATGGACGTGGACAATGGTCGCTGCTTAAAGCTGTAATACAATCACTCTTGAGGAACATTTAGCTGTTGACGCAGCTGGTTTCATCATACTACAGGGCTGTTATACTGGCTACTCTTCAGAAATACTATCATACAGATATGATATACTGTGGGAACATGTTAGTCTAAGCAACAGCCTAAAGCATAGTTCAGGGAAACCTGGACATCTCAAGTTCCAAGAGGACAATATTTCAGGTTAAGAGAAAACATTTTGTACCAGTCGGTTTCAGGAAAGCTCAACGTTGCAGTTTCGCTCTATAAGCGGTTTGTGTGTTGGAGTTTTTACAAGTGTTACTTGTAACAAGCAACAATGGGCTTAACAAATAAACAAAGATCACAAATTCTTCTAATTCAATAAGAATGTGCATGACTGAAATTACTGACTCCAGAGACAAGAACCGAGTTAAACAGGAAATTACATTACTGTGGTAAATATATCAACAACATCTCCACAGTGCAAGAATTACACAGATGACAAAGGAAACCAAAAACCCAAAGCTCGCTATTATTCTCACACACTACAGAGGATTAACAGGGTAGGAGCAGCCCATGATTTGGAAATTCTTGCTTCAATGCTGTTATGAACATCTCAGCTCATGAAGCAACCCATAAAAGACAGATAAGCAATATAGTCTAAACATATTTTTCTGGCCTTGCTCTTTTGCTCAAACACGTGTTAGAACTTGAATGTTACTTTTAAGAGGGCAGGGCAGCATTTTCGGAACAGGATAAAGCACGCCATGCTCTGGCACAGCCTGCTGCTGATCCTCCTATCTGTCTGGCCATCGGAGCCTGACGCACATCGGTTTGTGTACGACACAAGCTGACATTCGACCTAATCCAGTCAAAGAGGAGAATGAAACATGATTTGTGGCATATTTTGCAAGTTCACCTGCCATTTCTAAAATGGTCCATTTAGGATAAACGCACCCTCAAGGCTTAAAGTTAGACAACTAACTTATTAGTTCATCTTGATGGAGTTGCGGGAACTTAGTTGAAAGCAGACATCAAACCAAACTCACATGCAGTGTGTGGAGGTGCTATAACAGATTAATGCTAAAGAAATTAAAAACATAAATAAAAGAAACCCCAAGTATCTGCTCAAACACATTTCCAAGCGTTAGTGTACCTGTAAAATGTTATGCTGACGTGCAGAATGGGGGCATCACGTTGTGACCGTCCTAATTCACGTCCATACCTGCAGCGTCTGCCAGCTTTTGGTAATTGAGCCAATATTACCAGCAGTCCCCGCAGCAGCCTGAGCTGAGCTTCTGTAGAACTAAAAGCTGGAGCATCTCCTTCATAAACAAATTAAGAGGAAATAAATAAATAGAAAAGACAGCTCAACCCCAACACAGTCCCGGTTTGCAGCATCTCACATTCGTGATGTGACCCAACAAAGGGGATAGGAGACGAGCGCAGACTGAAACATGAATCCCTCCTGGCCGATTAAACCTCCTCCCACCCTCTCAAACCAACATCTTGGTTATGGGACTCCCCCCAACACGTGCACACAGAGACTCACAGGGCAGGACACACATGCTCCCTTTGTTTGAGTCCACTCCATGGCTAAAACTCTCTCTTCACAAAGGTGATTCATTTAGATGCTCATTGTCATGATAATCTGATCATTGCCTCGTTTCTTTCAGTCTGCATATGATCAATCATTTTCCAACTTAGTTAACTATAAGCAGGACCAAAAAAAGCAATCAAAAAAAGTGACTTTCTTTATAATATGAAGTAATTTCCAGTCTTTGGTCAGTACCGACACCAAGGTATAAACAGACAGTGTTCAAAATAATGTGATGCATTAAGCACATAACGGCTGTGATATCTTTATCTCTAGAACAGTCTCAATAAGGCAAATATCTCTGTTTCAGAAGTAGCACAGCTTGTACTCTGGGTACTCTCAGGAGTGCAGCTGTAACAAGTCCAGATAGCCCAAAATACTATTTGATAGGTCACCTAGTTCTACATATAGAAGCACAGACCTGTAGATGGAGGCTCTTTTCTCTGGAGGAGTGCTGCTCTGTGGAAGCAAGTCAGAACTTCATAGAGATGGAAAGTAAAGTGGAAATGACATCAATAAATAATAACATTGACTTCACTGGAGGAAGACAATGTACCATTATGTTTGAATTAGCTTTTTTAGTTTTATAGTCTTATTCATTTAAATACGAATTATGGCAAATATAATGCAATGCTTCATGATATGTCAGTTTCAGCTGTTACAGATGTGATATAAATGAGCTGTTAAGCATTTTTCAGTACTAATCAAACAGTGAACAACCCCCCCATGAATAATTAGTAATAAGAAGTCTGAAGAAGTCAGAAACATCTGCCACCTCTGAGGGCCTGAGTTGGACACCCTGTGCACTGCCGCTTCGCCTCTGAACAATCAGGAAGGTCAAGAGTCAACGCTTTTGGAAATGGACGAGCAGTCAGTGTGTGTAGAGACCTGCAAGGGTCTTTCTATATTATGACACGTATTTATCTGCAGAAAAGACTCACTGAAAAGCACAACTTATCAGCAGCAGGCTTCTTTTTACAGAATTAGTAGAAATAACACGTTTCAGTGAGGAGTTTTATATTTGCATAAAAGACAGTTTAAACAAGCACAAAGCACCTCTCAGCAGCATCTACAATCCAAGACTTCCTTGAGCTATTTAGATCAGGTCTTGAGTCAGCCATATTCTGACATGCCTTGTCTTGTATAGTTTGCAGCCAGTCGGCAGATGAAACGCACTGTATAATGGGTTTCCTTTGACAAATGGCCTGTCTCTTCTTCTACATTAAAGGGTTTAGGTCGTATTTCACAAACTATATATTTTATCATGCAAGCAAGGATGCTCCCTGTTTAATGTGTAGTGGTCTTCCTCTACTCTAAAGCCCTAACCTTTCTGATTTTCTGTGTGGTGAAAATTGACCAGCAGGACTTTGCAATGCTTGAAAATTGTTTATATGAGCTTTAGTTTGAACATTTAACTCCTCAGAAAGGTTTTGCAGCATGTCCAAAATAATCCTTCAAATATGAGGTTGGGTCTGGGGTGTGGCCAACAATGGTCATCTAAGGGCAGCTGTCCTAATAGTGAGAACAAGTGCAAAGCCAGGCCAGACTGGGGGCAGGGTGTGGCATGGAGGGGGTGCCATGGTGACAGAGCTGGCCTCAGCAGAGAAAGAGATGCTAAATGAAGCTATTGTCTGGCCCAAGTGAGGCACACCGGCCAAAGAAAAGCACATTCAAACAGTCATACAGGCCTATTGTTGTGACGGGCCAGCAGAGTGATGCTAGTCCACATTTATCCCACAGGAATCGCCACAGAACACGCAAAGAATACACACGTTTACATGGCACAGAAAAACAACCAGTGCTGCACTTAAATCAAGCTTCTAAGAACTAATACTGCAAAATTCATGGATAAAAACAAACCCATATGTATGTGCTCAGTTAGACTCATATGGGACAAGCAGCCTCACACATGCTCCAAGGTTTAATCTTTTTTATTAAAACAATACAGTGTGTATACCAATAGGGCCAAATTCCAAATAAAGCTGCTTTCATTCACATATTTTGTTTCTTTTGTCAGATGGCTGAACACAGATATTGCTATAGAAAGTCAGCGCATTAAGATAACTGGCAGTCACTATAAGCATTTCCAGACAGTCCCTCTGCTCAAATAAAACCCTGATTTTATAACCATAGCGTCATCTGACAAATTCACCATTCACTTAACTGAGAGAAAATGTCTGTGCAGTGAATTCAGCTTACTTGTGTAACGTTTTCTCACAGTCCACAGCATCACAACATCTCCCACTCCTCCGTCAGTTAGGCAATCTTTCTCTAATACGGAGATTAAATAAGATGGTTAATTTTAAATGCCCATTTAAAACTTTAGGTCTGAAACCCTAGATACTACGTGTCTGAGATTCACTGCGATGCTAGCCAAATTTATCCCTTCAAAACTGCCACAAGTCAAGAAAGATAGAAATAGAAGTTTTTATAGAATGAAGCAGCTCTTCACACTGACAGGTAACACAGCACAGAGAGGAAATGAAGTGTGTGACGCACAAAGTATGGGGCAATATTTAATCCAAGTTAAGTAACTGTGGTATGTATACTGACTGGATCTACAGCCTTACCATCTGAGTCTAACACGCTTTCATTAAGGGCATAACCACTAAACGCTTAACTGAAGTGGTCATGGCAATATAAATGACACAGAGCAGTACAAAATAGATATTTTAAACAATGATATTGGTTTTTCTGTCATTAGTGCAGACAGATGGTCTGGTTTTGGGCTCAGCTGTGTTACAACGACTACTAAATGACATCCGGCGTTGCAAAAATAATTAGTCAGCTCCTCCCCCATGTAGTTAAGATGGTCATTTGCTCTGCACTGCTGTGAGCTGTCCAGGGAGCTTCCCTCCCAGCTATACTGCCTGCCCCGTGAAACTTTACACCCTGTTCATTAACCCACTTCCCCAGGTGTTTGTGCTGTGTGTGCTGCCCAACAAGAGAAGCACATTCACTACACTAGCTGTGTTTGTTGAGTAGCGACACTGATATTGATGCTCCCGTCTGTGACTCTGTATGGCCATATCACTCATCAGCCTCGCCTCGGACACACACAGTGGAACAACAACGATTGTTTCACCACCAAAGCTAACACAAATCCAGTCATGATGACAATACAATTTCACCAAGGCAACATTTTGTTTTACAGCAGGACGATCTATTGTGTTTCCGTGTCCGTCGTCAAGAGTAGAAACGTGAAGCATCAACAAGAAACGGTTGCCAAAAAAAACAACATGGCAGCAGTTCCAGCTGAGGGCTGTGCCTGGCTGAGGGAGGTAATGCCCCAACGCGTCATTTAAAGTGTTTGAGATTGCCCAAAGAACCTCAAGTAACAGAATGTACCTCACACACCGCATGCGATGTCTGCTGCGTTTGCTCATGGCACAATCATAAAACACAATAAGCCCTTCAGACAGAGATAAACACAGCCATTACAACTTTTGACCACTAAATACTAATCCTTTAGGCACAGAGGATCACCTGTCTCAACACGAAGAGGCAGGCATCTTCCTTCTTTAAAGAATCTAACTGATTGGAAATGGATCTGGACTGTAGAGGACACCAGCTGGAATCCTGCTAAGAATTATGCAAATGCTGTTCACCAGCCTCTAATCAAATTCTGCGGACATCTATTGTTCAGGCTCCGATAACAGGTGAGCGCTTGGGGAAAAGAATGAAGTTACAACACAGACTTGTCACCGGCAACGTGCGCCTATTTGGAAAAACAAAACATGTAATTCCAGTGTCCAGACCTGTCGGTGCTGAGCTGTGTGCTGTCACCTCCCTATCTCAGCATTAAACCTGTGGACACAATAACAGCACGGTGGATCAGGTCAGATTTTCTCCATGTTTGCAGTGAAAACATGCCTGCGGATAGCGTCGCAGCAGTAAGCCGCCTTTACAGGCACACACAGGCCTCTAAATGATCTAGGGCTCCTTAATTCTCTGGAATGCAAGTCTTTTCTGATAAATGTCAAATCGGGCATAGGGCAATCGATCATCACGGTTGTGCTCTCCGAATGACCTGAAACTTTAATAGTCCTTGAGGTGATTTATTCATCATGATACACGGGAAGATTTCCCAATGACGTGCGGTATCGTCTGTCTGACAGCTCTATGTAGCAGCCGTTTTATTACAGGGTAGTCAGGCTCACTGTTAAAGGAATTAACGGCCCGTGATGTCCTATTGACAAAAGGAGGCATTAGGCAGAATACTCTCTTCTTTCGTTTGATTCTATTTACAATGGCAGGCAATAATAAAGCCTTATTTATTAAACATTTTCCAACAGTAAACTAGACAATAGATTAATATTATTGTTGCCATGACATAAAGTGACATGCTGCAAGTCATTTAAATCCTAAAGCTTTAAATCTGGCAAACCCAGTGAAGCCACCAAACACCTGTCATTTGTTTGGAAATGCATCAACTGAGCTCTGAAATAGAAATGTTTAATTTTGCAATGAAAATGCAAAAAAGATTCGATCTAATGAATCTGTCAATGCAGAGCATATTACAGAAATGGACTAATCATATGGTCATTGTGGTTCTTAGATATCTTAAATGAGCACCATCAAACCAACTTTCAGATTACAAGACAGCCACTAAGTCAAATTATTTACGACCAAATAACCCAGATGAATTTCCAACACTGATTGTAAATGTACACCCTGCGTGGGAGATTTGACATCAATCCTAAACTGCTCACGTGTGAGTGAGACATCCTTTTAATAACGTGCTTTAGATTTGGCGTTAGATTGGACGTTACTACTCCTCCTCGCCTCGCTGGGAGATCCCTACGAGCCTCTAGGACCCTGGAGGTCTTTGGGCTCCAGTTCCTCACCTCCCCGGCGTGTCAGCGGGTGTGAAAAAGGGTCAGTTTACCTCCCAGATAGACGGAGTCGACAAAACAAAAAACAAGTTTGCAAATTACATGCAAATTTCACCCCCTTCTTGTCCCCTAGACTCGGGTCTGGACCGGGTGTGTGTCAGTGAGGGTCTCCGAAGTCCACAAGAGACGAGAGCTCAACGGTAAGTTTAGGTAATTCGGCAACAACTGCGGGAGAATAAATCCTCGTCTTTCCGGTGGCGTGGAGCGGCCACACCGGTACGGAGGTCACCAGCCCCACAGCAGCCGGACCGCACGGTGTGGCCGCTCACGCGACTATTGTTGCAGCTGTTGTAGAAAAAAAACCGCGTTATATGTCGCGAAAGTGTGTTTACTTACCGCACCCGGCCGAGCATTTTCTCGTTAACAGCGTCCACACGTTCGCCAGGTAATGAAAATAGGACAACAGAAAAACACAGCCCAGACGGCTGGGAGATAATTCAACCAACTGGTTGGTCCGGGCTCTGCGTGAGGTCATCAGTTTACTCGAACAGGTATTGCGCATGCTCTGTACTGTTTTTTCCCCCAGTGATCTGTGGATGTTGTAGTTTTTTGTTTTTTTAAGAAAACTGCATGGGACAAGTTTGTAAATGCTTCGGGGTTGAAGAATCCAGATGGTTTAACACTATCTTTTCAAATACTCCAAAATCAACATTGAATGATATTTCTAGAAAATAGTAGACTAGTCAAAGACCCAAGTTTCCCAACAACAGTTCATGCAGGTGAGAAATTCATATTAAAAACTATGTTGATGTCAAAATGATCCATTCCTTGTAGAAAATTGGAAAAAAAAAAAAAAAAGGGGCCTTTTTTGCCTCCGGTGCAATTAGTCATCACAAAAAAACGATCCACATAGAAAAAGTTTTAAAATGTCTCCATCTGGTGATGAAATGTGTGTGAACATTCATTGGTCATGCAGCATCTTAATACCAGAGAAACGAGTGATTTTGATGAGTAAAATTTAAATAGAGGTTTGTGCACTATTACTGATAAAAATGTTTTCTCTCATTTAATTTCGACTGCTTACCAGACATCTTATTTAGTTGTTTTTGGAGTTAATGTGAAACTCCTTTGTCATCGAGAACAAAAGCACAAACTGACATTTCAGAAATGTTACTCTGATAACAGTCAACCCTCTCTATTTTAGCACAAAAAGTATTTCAAAACCACAATGGAGCTACTGTATCTGCCATGTTGACTGTTGCCTTTGTACTCTCAGGCTGCTCACCCTCCTCCTCTCTCTCTCTCAACAGAATCAAATCCAAAGTCAACAAAATCTTTCTCCGGAGCTGCCATGGCCTCTCTGGAACCAGAGGACTCTCCCTCCTCTATCCGCTCATCCACACAGCCGTTGAACAAAGCCACATCTAGCCTTTAATAATCCAGGCCCAGGCCTCATCTACGGTAGTGCCGCTGCTCTGCAGGGTCACCGCCATGTGGACAATGACTGGGTCTCCAGGAGAATCCACTCTCCAGCTCCAGCTCTCCAATCCAGCTCTGTAAATCCACGGGACGCCAGGTTATAAACCAGATTGGGGTCGGTTTTGATGACGGTAATACCTGCATTAACGTTTCACTCCAACATGATATTACGAGCACACCATGTATTTAGAAAGGGTTATATTTTATTATTTGACTGGGATGAGTCAAAGTAGGCGTCATTTCTGATGCTACTATCCACTTACTGTAAGCCACCTCTTAGGATGATAGGATAGGCAGCAAGTTGGCCAGAGGGCAGTCTAAAACCAGAAAACTAGGAAACCCTGAAGATCTGTGTACAGGTCAGACTGAGGTCAGGGAGGCAGAAAATGACACTGACCAAAAATTGGAAACAATCATTTTGAAGGTGGGGATCAGTCGATGAGTGAAATAATGTTTCTTGAATCATAACACAGCAATGGAAAATGAGATGTTGCACTACAGATGACAGTGCAAAACCTGCTCCAACCTTAACTGCATAGTCTGCAAAACTCATTTAAAGTTACTGCACACCAGTTAGCCAATAAAATCGGGTTTGATGGAAAAGCGATTAATAATTCATGCTCACTTGTAGTTTAAAAGCAACGCCTTCACTATATGAATAATATTTTTAAAGTTATTACCAAAGACGAAACTTTACAAAACCTTGCAGTGAAGTGGGGCCAATTAAGAAACCCTGCCGTTTCTGAAATTTTAAATTCCTTTTGAGACTGCCTCTCTCAAAAAAAAGACTTCATAATGTGCAACACATAAATGAAAACAAGAAACTCGATGAATTTAAATTCAAAGCTGAAAAAGTCAGATGGTTCAGCAGATGTTTTTCACTCAGGCTACTGGCTCTTAATCAGAGGAATGGTCTTTATTGAGCAAATTTAGGGGCTCAAAAAGATTTATTTGAAATACTCTCATATTGTATAATATTAGTCCATAATTTATTTTTACTTTGAAACCTTTTTTAAATTTCATTTATAATCTGCCACTACTTGTTCCAGATATGAGGAACATGAGGTTAGAACATAAAAAGTGCATTAAAAAAGTGTCCCCATATGCATAAGGTTAAATATCAAATATTTAAAAAAAATTTGTCCTCATCAGCACTGGACCTTAATAATTCAGAGTGAGGTTTTAAATCTGACTCGAGGCCTGTAACTAAATGAATAATTTTGTATTTCCTGAGTCACAGAGATTCGACTTTTGCTGGCAATAGTTGTTAGAATGCTATGCAGCATTCTCACCACAGTAGCTTTTAAACTTGACTTAAAATACTGAACTTTGTGATTTTTGTGAAATGATTGAAGAATCCTTGGCATTTAAACTGCTGTTGAGGCAGCTTTGCCATACTCGGCTCAGAAGGGGGAGAAACAATTAAAGTCTGGACAAATAAAGAAAAAACCCTAGATTCAAAGGTCTGCTCCTTTAAACAGTGTTTTTGCATTCAAATCACATTAGAGACAGAGAACGTATTGTTCAAAGGCTAGCTTACAATTTATTAATGCTCTTGTCACACATCCACAATACTCCTGCATCCGGAATCTGAACAGGTGACAAAAAATTTAAGAAAAAAAAAATCCCCATGTCTTGAAATGAAATGGAACTCATGACGATGTTTGAGCTGTCCATCCACAACCTTTTTCTTTTATAAACTGGAATTCTTTTAACTGCCCTCAGTGGGTAATACTGAGAATGTACATGATCTGTTCCCCACTTAAATATATATTTTCTGCTCCTTAAGATTATCTAAAGGGGCTTCAACTCCCACTCATAATTTTCAATAGCAGCAAACCAATGGATTATCTCTCAATACCTGCAAGCTCTAGGGACTTATAGAATTAAACTTAAAATTTATATTAATCTTTGGTGGTTCGGCTACAGTCAGTTTTCCAGCAATATATATTTTTTCCCTTAAGGGGACAAACTTGGCCATAAAAAATACTTCCAACAACTCAAATTACAATTCACTGACAAAAATCAGCAACTTCTCATCCTTAAAGATGAACTTCCAGTTACTATAGTATGTAAACCAGTACCACTACAGGGAGATGAACATGGCTGAAGAAGTGTGAACACAGCAAGAAATACTGAGACAAGGGGTAGTGTTTTAATCTTCAAATTGGCATATGTCAGGAGAGTGACAGAGCCCTAAGTTGGAAGGTGGCGGTCTGAGGCGGGGCAAAAAGGATGGGGATCATATAAGAGACTTTGTAGTGCTTGTGTGTTCAGATGCAAGTGTGTGTCAGAGTTTAGTGTCCTCTGCTTCAAAGAGAAGGGTTTTGTGAAAGCAAAGGGTCAGAGAGGGTTATGGCCACAGGGAGAAGGCAGAGCACCGGGTTCCTCCGTTGTCCTCAGCTCTTGGTTGTGTCTCTTGTGCAGCTGTGAGCTGCAGCTCAGAGCAGTGAGACTACGCCAGAGAGCGCTGACGAGGTTTGATTCTAGGGTAGAGCTGCAATGGAAACAAAGTGGAAAAGCTTTGAACAACTTAATGTTTTGGTACAGAGAAATTCGGATTTTTAAACTTCATGGAAAATAGTAACAGCATAATTTGTCATTTATGGAAAAGGTAAAAAAAAATAAAGAAAAACAGACCTGCTGTCCTTTAGAAGTGTTTCATGACTCATATCTATGATATCATTAAATACTTAAAAAGGCCTCTGAATTGTGTAACTGAATTCAGCCAACCTATAGAATACCACCCGTTCTTCGGTTAATTTAGGTTACGTAAAGTCAGATTTCAGCTGCAGTGACTGTGCCATTTGGTCAGAAAAATACTTAGCAAACAGTGCCTTTAGTACTTGCACTTCTCCATCATCCATCAGGAAATAAATCAATCAGGACACTGGAAAAGTACAACCACGCTCTGACTTTCTGGCTGTAAGACACTCAGGTGAGGAGCCAATCGAAACGCTCACCCCCAGCAGGTTGCGGGGCACGTAGCCCTCGTTGGCCTCCAGCCGCGCCCACCACCATTCCGTCTCACTGTCGTCCTGTCGTCGCAGAATGGTGATGGCGTCCCCCTCCTTAAATGAAAGCTCATCTGGATTCTGGGATTCATAGTTCCACAAAGTGTACACTGTCCCCTTGTTCATTACACCCATCTTCTCCTGGACTCCTGCACAAAAGAGTCCACATCTCTTCATGAGTGAATAATTGAAACATGCAATGCTGAATTTGATTAAATAACGTTTCTTTACTTTCAGATGCTAACTTATTGGTGTGCTGCATCTCACCATAAAGGAACTGGGAGCATTGAATGTAGCCCTCCTCCATCTCCTCGCACTTGTCTGCAGCAGTCTCCACGTCGCTGATGGTGCTGGCAAAGATGGCGGCCCCTGACTCCACTAACAGCTTGCAGAGATGGACGCTGTTGCAGGAGGCGGCACAGTGAAGAGGAGTCCTGCTCGAGTTAAGACAAATGGGGGGGGGGAAACAAAAAAAACAAAGCAGAAATTGAAAGGGATGCAACAGAAGATGCCGTTCAGGGCCCATGTTCAGACAGTTCATCCTCACCATCCGTCACTGTCAGCAGCATTAACATTCACACCAAAATCCAGCAGGAACTTGACTATGTGGTGGTGCCCTGCACACACTGCGTTGTGCAGTGGGGTGATCCCCTCATCGTTTGGAGTGCTGGGATTCTCCACCTAGAATAAAAAGCGAGAACCCCCATTAAAAAGATGAATGAGTGCCCGTGTCAGTATAAATGGTGCCCATGAAATACCTCGTAGATGATTCTCTGAACCAGGTCAAACTCTCCCTCCAGCGAGGCGTCGAGCAGCAGGGCCAAAGGGTTAAACTTCACCCTGAAGCCATGACCAGTGCGCTCAGAGTTCGGCTTCTTAAGGTTTGTGCGCTTCTCCTTTGACAATGGAGAGGGGAGATGTGATTTTGTCAAAGGGGGAATTTGCCACAAACGCAAAAACAAATCTGCGTGGATCGATTTCTCACCAACTGTTGTGAGACTGCCACGCCGCTCTCCTCCGGAGTGCTGACTTCTGGAACAGGGCTGGGCAGAGACGCCTCAGAGCCTCCCACATTGTTGTTGTTGTCATCTTCTGGTCCCTCTGCCTCAGCAGGATCCACGGGACCTTGTGGCGGAGGGGGCACTGGCTCATTGTCGTTGGGATCCGCTGTTTTGGCTGGAGCCTCAGAACCCCCGTCCTCCTCTCCTGGTGGCGGTGCCAACGGCGTCTCAGACAGGAGGTTTCCATTGTCTGTATCAGCCAGAGAATCACCTCCCAGATATCCAGGAGGATGAGCGGGTTGATAAAATGGTGTACCAGTGCCTGTGCCATTACCCCCTCCTGATCCACCCACAACACTCCCTTCTATACCTCCTGCTAGCGTGTTGAATCTCTGGTACAGCAGCTTCTGAATGTTGGGTCCGCTGGGACCCTCGGGTTCTGTGATGGAGCTGCGCTTCTTGAGTGGTCTTGGAGCATTTGCCAGTTTTTTCCTGAGCACTTCAAGGTCTGCGTCACTTTGGTAGCGCAGTGGAGAATGTACCATAGGCGTTAGCTTTGTAGGGCTCAGTGGTCGTGGGATGTTCTCCACACTGGGTGGAGGTGCTGACGGCTCCAGGTGCTGGAAGCTCTCATGATCATCAAATTCTCCATCTAACGCATCGTCACCACCCGGCTGGACTTGGAGCAATGGGAAGGCCCCTCCTGTCTGGACGAAAGGCAGAGGCGATGGAGGTGTCGAGCTGGGGTGGAGGACAGGCTTCCCATACACTAGAAACAAGTAGAGACATTCATTTTTGTTATTATTTCAACTGATGACAGTATTCTCATCTAAATCAAACAATTTCTCAAAGCCCTGACCTGCTTTAAGTGCAGGCTTGAGCGGCTGGCTCTTTGGTGCTGCCTGCTGGAGGTACATGTGATAAATGGAGCTGGAGTTTACAGTAGGTGGGCCCTTACGGGGCGACTGAGGCCGTGACCCCCTATCTGGAATGAAGGGGCGCACCGCCACAGCTGGTGGAGGGTCCAAACGCTCGCTCAGCCCGGGAGGGAAAAGGGGAGTGTTGGGCTGAAAGGTGGGACTTGGTGGCACTGATATACGCTGCTGTATCTGCTGGGAGGATGAGCCTGTGGGGGGCGGGGCGCGGGGCCATGCGGGGGCCGGTGGGTTTGGGAGTGGGCGAGGGGGAGGCGCATCTTTGCGGCGCTCCAGGGAGCTGGCTGTGTTTGAGGAGGTGAGGTGGGATCCATATGGTGGTGGCTGTGGCTTGGGTATGGCCGGAGAGGAGCTAGGGATTTTGGAATCTAGCACCTGGAAAAAACAAAACACCAGGGAATGAAGACAGCACTGCTTATATGCCTCAATGAGGGTATTAAGCAAGACTTACCTTTTCTGCACTGGGAGTGATGGGGGAGCCTGAGGTAGGACTCTTTCCCTGGGTGTCGGTCCCTGAGTCTCTCCTCTCAGGAGGCTTTAGAGTGGTGCTGGCCTTTCCCACAGTTGGCCAACCAGTGTCATTAGCTGGTGCACAAAGAGGACACAGTGAATGTGCTGCCAGTGAGCAGATTCCATTACCGGACTTGTTTCTTTCATTTAACCACATGGTAGAGAATAATAGTGAAGGTTTTTAAATAACACTGGACAGGAGGGTTCAGGATTTTTAAAAAACTTTTCAATCATTCAGTCACCATAAAGTGACATTTACACACACACACACAATTCTGCTTTTGTGCTTGTGGGAATTTATACAACTAATCAATAGGACCAAAATCCTGAACCTTCACAGGAATGATGGGAATGCACATGTATGCATAAATGTTTAGTTATTGCTCTCAAACTGAGACCATTAGTAACTACACTGAGAGCTGGTAGATGATTCAAGATAAGACGGCTTTAGATTTAGGATGGAATTATCTTTTGCAAAACTTATTTGTGCCTGTAGACAGAAGAATGAAAAGGGATAGAAAAAAGAGAGAAGACAGAACAAAAGTGGATGTGGTAGACTGAGAAAAGTTCACGTCTGATGACAAACTGTCATGCAGCTGTTGTGCTGCGGACCAACAACGTGCTCAAGACCTCAGCACAAATATGATTGGACAGTCATGGATCTTTTTTTTATGCCCGACTTGGCAGAGCAGATAAAGGTCGAGGGAAACAATGTTAATAACTCCTGAAAACCATGACAGTGAGCCAGCATGTGCTATATCATGGAATGAGCCCATTTCAGGTCGATCATTTACATGCTTTTCCACAAAAACACTGATGGAAAAGCTGTACATTTCAACAATAAACGTAACTTTTTCAACAATCAAGACTCCTAAAGGAAACATTTTGAACTGGCTCTTCATTGATTATCAAGAGAAAATAGCTATTTGTGAAATTCAGAGATGGTTTAACATGCACAAGTTGAAGTCCTTGTGCATGTTGACAACTGTGAGTGCTTTCACAGCTTGCCTGTTTGAAGGATGTTTTGTGAAGGTTAGGGTTGCAATAAATAACCTGGGGATGTTATGAAATCAGAATAAAGCCACAAGATAATGGATTGTTTTACATATGGAAATTCCAACGGCACCAAACTGTTCGAACCTTCTCAGAAGTGTACAAAAACGCACAGGATCAGCAGTGCATGGCTGAATAATGATGATGTCGAGTCAAGCGCGCATCAGTGTTTCACCACCGCATTACGCAAATCCACATGACAAACAAAACCCTCCAAAAGATAGGACCACCTGTATCTGCTGTTTAGAAACACTGATCGGAACAGCACAGGCAGCAGAGCTTAATGATGGAACGGAGACTGTCGGAGCAACGTCATCACGGCCCAATCCGAATACAGAATGAAACCAGTTGGAAATGGTACGAGCGAAAGGGGCTCGTGCTGCTACTGGCAAAAGCACCCCTATACATTGATTCAATCCAGAATTTACTGGGATTAAATGACAAATTATGTTTAAGAAAATCCAATAAAATGGTTTTAAATAGGCAGAATTTTTTTTTCAATGCATGCTGAGGATCCTGTGCTACAATCGAGAGATGAGGTTCAGTAGGTGCTGTCCTTTTAGCTTATGCAGCTCAGTGCACTCACGGGACGTGCCGTCAGAGCCAGTGGAGGCTCCAGGGCCCGGGTGCGATTCTGGGAGGGACTGGGAAACCGGGTCCACAATGATGTCTAAATCGGACACTTTCCAAGGGCCGTGAGGCTTTCGCACACCGTCTGCCCAGGGTGAAGAGTTGCCCCCATCCCCACCCCCATTGAAAGGCAGATGTTATAGAGAGAGTACAGCACAGACACATAAGAGACCACAGAGACAAGGAAGGAAAAAACAGGTGACAACACAGGAAGAGAGCGAGGTTAGAGGGAAGGAAAAAGAAGTCACAGAAGTTAAGTTCTGGTTGAGAACCAACTGCGAGTTCAGGAAAGAAACAGTTTGGGGCACAAGATAATATAAAAGTCGAACGGTTCATGCAGGACGTTTTGCTTGAATAGTGTTGAGATTTAAGCCGGATGCATGGTAATATCAGCATTTTTAAATGTCTTCAAACAAACTAATGCACGTCTCTTTCTGAACAACCGTCAGGCATAAACACCGGCTTCGAATGTTGACTGAACAGCTATGTGTGTAGATTTTGGACATAGTCAGACCAAACATCTTAAGACTGATTTCTGACAGCCCACGACCCTGAGGCGGTCTGTCTGTTATGACATGTGCAAAAGTCTTTCTCCAAGTGTTACAAACAGATGCCCTGTAAAGATAGGCGTCAACCAACCTGATTTGGGGCGGCCTTGGTTAGCTTGGTTATTAACACTTAAAGTTTGAGGCTTCAGTGGATCTGGTGGCATGGTGTAGCCCCCATCCTGTCGACTTGGTACAGGAACCTGGATATATGGCCCAACAGCTGCAACACGACCCAAAGTGCCAGGAACTGGCTGGGGAGAGGGAGGCCCATTGGCTCTATTCAGCTGTTAGGAGGAGAGTCAATTTCACATGGTGAAGTGAGAAGAAATGTACTAAAGAATTAATAGTTTTCTTACCACTACAATTCTATAGAGATCTGAGGGAACTTAAGAGATTTAAAAAGCTAAAATTTTTCACTTAATATTGATTAACTTCTACTTCAAAAGGGATTTCTTAAAAAGGAAACAACTTCTGTGAGAGGCATTTCAACCAAAAGGACAGGATGAGTCAAGTGGTCCTGGTCTTACAGGAAGGTTCTCTTTTTGACGTGCCTCAGCTTTTTTCTTGTAGAGGCGCTCTCGCAGCTCGCTGATGCGCTTGTCCATCAGCGTCACTTCCATGTTGCGCTTATTCAGAAGCTCCTTCTGCTGCTGCAGCTTGCTGTTTTGCTCCTGGTTCAACTTGTTCCGAATCTGAGCACAACGAAAGCGATGGTAAACAAACTGCCGCTGTTCAGTAAACGGAAGAGCAGGCAGAGCGTTACCTGAAGCTCCTGGTACAGCTTACGGAGCTCCAGGGCTGCTGCGCCGGTAACTTGGCCACCCAGGCCCGTCTGGATGCCGTTGAGTTTGCCCCTGCGCAGGTCTTCCAGCTGCAGGCTGAGCTGCTCCACCCTCAGCACCGCCGCTTGCAACTCAGCCTGCTTCTCTTGGAACAGGCCGCTAACTTGCTCGATCTCTGCTGCTGCATAAACCAATAGAGAGATCCCAGCAGGTCTTTAAATGCATCCATTTTTCATAACAGCTGCAACACATGATGTCTATTGGCCTGTAAAGAGGAGAAATCTGAAGGACATACACAGGTTGCCATTGATGACCTTGCTGTAGTCCACTTGGCCTCTCATTGCCCGAATCTTCTTGAGCTTTGCCTCTTGGCTCTCCACACGTTCCTTCAGCCTTTGCAGCTTCTCACTCTCCGACACGGTCTGCTGCTGACGCCGCTCCTGCTGCTTCAGGTAACGCAGCCGCTGCTCCTTTAGAGTGACGCAGGGGTTGACATTTTACAGGGGAATACAAAGTTCAGAGGATACATCATATCGTCACGTTTTAGGAAACTATCTGCTCAGTGCATCTTTTATAAGCCCAATATGACAGATACAGAATTATTCTAAAAGTCACCACCCCAAAGCTCAAAAAAAAAAAAAGAGGTGGACAGACGTAAAATAGGGATAATCGGTCGACTGCTTGTATTAAATGATATGCTGCACTGTGTCAGGGCGGTCTAAGGGCTGACGAAAGGGTCAATGACTTCATCTCTACCCAACTGAGAACTGCTCCAGATAGGGTCCTAAAATAGGAAATGAAAAGCCCAAGTTTCCAAATGACTGCAGGGCTTTACGCGGGCCTACTTTTCAGACGCCACCACAAAGGCAATAAACGGTCTTTACAGTGGCTTCATCCTGCATGACTGATCAGCGAGCCACAAGCACGCGGTTCAGACCGAAACGACACGGAGTGACAAGGCAGACAATTTGTAGGGAGGCCTGCTCCTGTCCATTCCACTTCAAGAGGAATGGCAGCATCGCAGAGTTAAACCAAAACTGACTGAATGCTTCCAATCGACTACATCATCGAAAAAGTAGACCATATAAAATCACTTTTTCAGGATTTGATGTTCTCCAGTGCTTTCCATGCTCTGTATCTGTGCAAGTGTTCATATCATGACTTGAGTATCATTTCTGACAGATGGGACTATGCCAGCACCCTCACTCAAACTGCATCCCATCTAATTTGTTACATAATTTGTTGCCACAGTTTAAGGTCATGGCAGACTCTTGGGATATGACTACTGCATCGGTACTCTTGTTCAACTTCCAAATGAGTTGAAAGAGGAGCAACTTTAAACTCCTTCACTGAATGCATTCCCCATCTTTAAAAAAATAAAAAAAAAAGTGCTCTCCATCAGCTCCATGTACTGATGTAGCAAAGATATTGAATGAAATATGCAAACTTGGTATAATATGGAAATGCTGAATCTTCAGTATGCCAAAAATAATCATCTGCTTACTGTAGCTTGCCCATTGTCTCCCACAACGCAAAGAGCTGAGAGTGTGTAAAAATGCAACGACTTCTCTCTGCTGAGAGCATCAGAGCAAAGATTCATAAAACCCCAAACTGACAAGTCACTTGTCCCTGCTGTCGTCGGATATCTAAATTTAGCCTATTTAAATTATCTTTTTCCCCCCTATAACTCCATGCATATTCTAGATTGCACTGATTGTTTTCTCATTGTATCTCGATTTGCATTAATGTTTGGTGGCACTGATAACTCACCATGTCCTCGGACATACACAAAAAAAGTCTGGATTAACACGTGATTTCAGAGCTTCCTTTTGCATTTCTTGGGGAAGCAATAATGAGTTTGCCGTAGTGCAATTCGTTATGCAAATACTTTTCATAGTTTGAAACTTTTATAACACACCCTTACTGATTAGGAATGGAATTCTCAAAGCTCAGACCTTGCTTCCAAATATTGTTGATAACCCACAGGAAAGCCACCTAAAAGGGGCTTTGCCAGAGATGTAGAGCAGTGCATTAAAGCTTTAAAGGAATGTCCAATTTATTTACATAAATTTTAATGCCAGAATTAATACTTTTATGAACTGGAAAAGAAGGAAGACTTTCCAGCTTGTAGAAAGTGTCACGAAAAATCAGCTCCACCAGTTACAGTCAGAGATACAAATAAAGCACACCTTAAGGACAGCATTAAAATAAAGAATGAGGCAATACCTTTGCGACCAGCATCTGCTGCTGAGCCTCTATTTGTTGCTGTTGGCGTGTAGCCATCTCTTGCAGCTCTGACAGTGTGAGCTCCACACGCTGATTCCCCACCTACACAAAACACACACAAGGGAAGGTCAAGACAGTCAAATATGAAGAGTGATCCTGATGTTGACGCCCACTGAGATGCTAAAACCACTGATTCAGACAGAGTTAGGGATTTTTAAACAGCTCAAACCGTCAGGGTCTGGGTTGGGGTGCTGCGTCATCCTGACTGCTACTAAAGGCTACTGCATTAGGAAAGTACACGGAAACACTTGAGGGAAAACTTGTAAGAACAAAATTAAACATGGCTCGTCTCAGCGTTTAAACAGAAAGCGGCACTGGTTTGATGACAAGTTTCCATCTAAATGAAAGAGCAAATGGTATGAAAACAATAATGGTGCACAAATATCCCATTTTTTCTTCTGAAGCTTTCCATTCCAAATGACACATTCCAATTGATGAAGTGGATTATTTTTCAACACAAAAAACGCCTTAACATAAATAGCTAAATAAATAAAAAAACTGTAAGTGCATTCTCAGTTTGTTAAAAAAAAATGAATGCAAGTATAGATTTGTCAAAACAAAAACCAGCAGTTTTCTGTCGAACCAACAAAGCTTAAATCCTAACAGCCTTCTGGTAAAAAGCGTGTTGTTGCAATAGAAATAAAGGGTTCACCTCACAAACAGTTCCTCTTTTTTTCCAGGATCGGCACCCACGGGATGTTTTCAGGGCTTGCAGAGGAAAACAAACTCCTTTTCTAATACTTTAAGTTCGATTTTCCGCCCAAATCAAACTTCTGAATGTCTCCTGCACTGGCAGCGAGCTATAAAAACAACTTTCAGTGAAAAAGAAAATGGGGAGAACACACTCCTCTAAACCACAAGCATTACTGCAATGCGCTCAGAAAAGATGCTCTGAGGCAGGAGATGATGGCACAAATGTCACAGTAGGATATTACTGGTCCAGAGAGAGCCTTCTTCACTGGTGTAGAGACTCATAAGAGGCTTACAAAATGTAAGTGTATGCATTACAGTTTGAGATAATCCCAAACATGAGTAAATCACTGAAATTGAAGGTGAAATAAACAAGGAAGGAAAAATAGAGCCAGAGGCAGATTTTCCTCCTCTCATCTGACTGAACGGTTTGGACTTCTGTTGTACAGGCTGGGGGCACAGCAGGTCTCCTCTGCAGTCCAGCCCCCATGACACAGCAGGCTTTCCTTACCTGTCATTTGTTTTGGTTTTCACAGTCTACAAGGACTCTGAAGGGAGAGGCGGGACAAATCATCCACAGCCACAGTGGGAAGATAAGAGGAAGCCACTGGCACACAAACACACAGCAGCACGCTCCAGTGCACTTTAAGGAACACCGAATCAGTGACAACTCACTCGAGGGAGAAACAGAGCGGGGTGGGGGGTGCTGCCACTTGTCCTTCTGGGGAATCATACCATCATCTAAGAATTGTACTGATTTGTAACAGACTACCCAAGTCATGCACATAGTGTGGAACGACCTTAGGACCATGCCATCTACCTGCTGGATGCTTTATAACTGCAGAGCTGTTCTATCATTTTTCAAGGGGAGAAAGCATTGAGGAGCTGATGGATTGAATAATTAATTCTCAAAATTAAGCAGCTAAGTGATGAAATGCTGTGAGGCCAGTTTTGATGCACCAGTCTGAATCCGAGCCAGCAGACTGCACCTTTAAATTCATGCTGGCACTTCTGAGAGTGATGAAATCCTCCATAAATCCTAATGTGGTAAATATGTCCATGCCATCGCCTTGTCTGACACAGCGGCGCTTTGGGCCACGAGCTGTCCTTTTCTGCACTTCATTCCCACAGATTCTGTTTTATCACTCCATCTAACTTTATGTCACACCTCTGCTATGTGCTCTGTTTCTATATAATGTGCAAAGGCATACCTTTTCTTTGCAACCTCACTAAATCTATTGAATCCTTTTTTATATCAAATCTCGTATTCGGTGTTGACAAAAGGGTGTTTCTGAGATGGTAAAATTGGAAAGATATTGACGTAAATGCAACCAAGAAAACGGCTGTCGGAAAACATTCTATACATTAGCGTCACAATTCATTACAATTTGGCAACTATGTGTTTAAAGGTTCAGTTGTATTTCACTTTTTTTTTTTTTTTCAAATCTGAAAATGGCAAAACGAAACCACCGAAGCAACACGATGCTCAACCCCAAAATGAAACGGAGGCTGAGATTTAGGGTAATTAAAAGCCAAATGCTCCAGGGTGTTCTAGTACCACAAGACTCACTCACTCCATCCATCTTCTGCTGAGCTGGGTTCTCTTAACCCTGAAGGTTCAATTAGTTAGAATTCCTTGACCACAACACTTTGATAGTGCAAAATCTGGGACAGATTGTCAGGCAGAGAAAGGATGCTGAGCCAGAGGCGGCTCTTACCAGAGTCATTCACATCTGGTGGTGGACACATCCTCGAGCAAAATGAACATCAAAACATTGAGTACACCAAACATGAAAATACAGACGATGTCTGGAGAGTAAGTGAGATTGAAACACCAGGCTCTCACTTTGTAGAAAAAGCCAACAGACAAATTTAATTTTCCAAACAGAGACTAAATCATTATCATTCTGGACAGGGACATGAACATGTTATACAGTTCCTTTTGGAAAGTTAGTCTAGTTTTTTTTTTTCTTTTAATGCTCACTGTTTATGCTGAAATATAAACCTATATAAACATAGCATGTCGGTGTGTGGTGTGTTATTTCTTACCCCGTTCTCATTGTGCTTCTCTCCAGGATTTCCACTTCTGTGTGTTGTTTGATCCTGAGATGGTTGACTCCCTGCCAAAACAAAAAGATCTACCATCAAAAACCCAGGACAGGAAAATACAATATATATCAAATATGTATATGCACCAAAGTCTGTTTTTATCTTGAGGACCAGTTAATGTCGGCACTGATATATTGGCCTAATATCTGTTTCAGCTAGTTGGCAGTGACTTTAATTTAGGATAACATCAACGGATGGCAGAAAGCCACCTTTATTTGGCACTTCCTGGTTGTGTTGCATCCACTTAGCCCAAAAAAAAAATTCTAAGTAAATTGATTTCCATTTTATTGATTTGTTTTAATAAGTAAAGTTACCGATGGTTAGTTAGTAATGGTTAAACAATATTCTATTTCTTTATTATCAGTTAATAAATGTAAATAAATGTGTGTTTATTTAGAAAAAAGGTAGAGTTGATGAAATACAATATAAATGCTGATGTCATGGTTTCCCTGGCATCAAAAGTAGAGGCCATTGGCCAGATAATCACTTTTACAATCAATATCTGCCCAGAATTCCACAACCACCCAACTCCTGGCTCTTGTATGTGGAACTTAAAGTCGGTTATTGTATTGAAATGATGTTTTATTCCTGACCTGCCCTTTGACCTCTATTTGCTCCAAACGGATACAACAAAAGTTTCACGTTAATACAGTGCAAGTCTAAACTTCTTTCAAATGACCTCCGTTAAGTATGGATTAAACGTTCCTTTCCCATTCTACCACTGCTTTTAAATACTTAACAGCAAAGGATTAGGGATTAAAACTGTTGTAATCTTACCCCAGCTCCTGCAGAAAAAGGAAAAAGACAATAGAAACGTGAAAGCTGTCTGGAGGAGACGGCTCCGCAGTGCACACACCTTGTTCACTGCCCTCGGTTGGTGAATCTTCATGCCTGAGGAAGAACTTAACTTCTTGTTTTCGGGGTCCCCACTTCTGAAGATGTTCATACATCATGTGCTCAAAAGGGATCGCTCGCTCTAAACAGCAGAAAAGTTTAAGAAAGAAGAAACAGGATGATCAGATGCTATCTGATGAGGGGTCCCCGCTATGAGCCAAACGCCTGGCTCTGTGAGCCACTTAAAAGCTTCACTTCACAAAGTTAGCAAAGGGGAAAGAAGACATTTGTGCTTTTTATAGGTTTGTGTTAGCCAGCTTTCATCATGGATGTAATGCCAAACCTAATCTATCCTGACTTTAGGACAAAAAGCATCTCTCCATCTGATTTTCTGATGATGATGGGCTGCAGAGGAAGAGGTTCCAGGAGGGAAACCAAGATAATGTTATCGACCTAGTTATTTTGGTAAGTGTTAAATGACTAGAATAGAAAAGAAATCAATTTAAAAATAAAAAAAAGCTTCAGAAGTTAGCTTAGCTCCCTCTTAACCACAATGAAGCAACACGACACTGGCCTTCCTCCTGACAAAACCCCATTCTGTACGAACATCCTGAGATATTAAGCAAAGTATCCATCCTCCAGACTGGAGGAAGGCCCCGCTCGTTCCTGGCTGAGAAGCATGGCCTCAGACTCTTAGGGGCTGACTTTTACACTGGTCCTTAACTGCTCCATTGAACGCTGAAGGTCACAGCTGAAGGGGCAAATTGAACTAAATCAACTGCGAAAAGCAGAGCTCTAACTTTTTTGCTCACGTTTTAGGAACTTTGTGAGGGAAAAGCAGCATGCCACACACACACGTGAACATATGACACCCTGGGGCGACGCTGCTGAAATCATTAGACTACAGGGGTATAACCAAGTCTTTGCAAAGAGAATAAAATACATGTTTAATAAGGAACTGGGGATCAGACAGCTGCAGTTTCAGGCACTAGCTTAACTTGAACACAGAATCTGTTGTAATAAAGCCTCTGGCTAGGATGCTGGGGAGTGGTCTTTCAAAAAAAAAAAAAAAAGAAGATGAAAACATGTGTAAGCAGAGCCACGTGATGGGTGCAAAATCACTCAGCCCCATCGGAATCTGTTGTGACGGAGCTGCGGACTGAAGCCGACTGTAACCCTTCTCTGACCTGAGCATTTGCACATGACGTAAATGCCTGTACTCAGGGATGCATTTTTTCCTCTTTCTAATGCTCTGCTTCATCATACTCAGCAAATTAAAGGCCCTGCTCTAAACCCATCTCTCACAAATGAAGGGCACCTTTTCATTCATCAGCTGGTAAACAGGCTCCGTAACAAGCAAAGAACAGCTCTGTAGCAGCTCTTACCGTTGCCTCTCCAGACCTCAGCCAGATGGCAGCCGCTCTCACCGGGCTCTTTGCAGAACTCGACCACATCCCGACACGTTGTCTCCGGTGTGATTGGTACTTCGGTAGCAGCCTGTTCGCCATCACTAAGGTACACCGTCAATATCATCTGTATGGCAAAGAAAACAAGGAGAGGGAGAACTAGTAAGCAAATGACACAACATTAGAAGGCTAAACACAGAAGAAAAGATGGAGTACGTCATTCTGTGGTACTGCAGTTTAAGGATGAGGTTTAATCCTGAAGCACAAAGCCCACTGTGCCGACAGCATCTGGGTAGACAGTGTTTGTTCAGAGTAAAAAGTTAAACCAGCAATGCATGCTCCCATATGCTTCAACTTCACTTATGTAAGAATACAATTCATAGAAGCAGATATAGATGACTTTTTTAAAGTGAGACTTTATATAATTTACCTCAATCGATATTTACAGTATACACAATTAAACCAAACACAACTTCTGAAATATTGATAAAAGCTCAGGTTCATGAATAAGACATCTTTAGATTAAACTGGTTCAGTGGCCTGAACAGTTCTTTCATTCTTTGATTTAAAGGATAAATAAGTAAATAAAGATAAGTAATGCAACTGATAAAAATTCAGGAAATGTACAAAAACATTTTTTCTTCAATTCAATGTGGCCAAGGTTACTTGAGCATAAGTGAAGTCAACCACAAATTAATTCACATTGTGATAAAAATCACTAAAGATGATCCAAGCTCATCTGTAAGATCTAAGAAGGTCAGACACTGCAAAGAAATGACCTGCTGATTACAACACATCTGCCGGGGGAAACGTTTATGATTGTCTACACTGTCGTAAAAAAAATAAAAATAAATCTGTATTTGACCATTTTTAGAAAATTGATACCAGCCTGAGACCAAAATGGGAAGGTTTCTCCCTCTGCCCATGCTCCAGATCCCAGCTTGCATGTCAAACATTAATAGGTAGCAATGATTGCTTTCCTCCACCTTCGTCCGATGGAGAAATAAAGTTCTCTCTCAAACATGGCGTTGACCATTGTTGATCTGAATATTAAACCCTAAACTGCAAACATTACACATCATAACGATGTATGTTTTTCAAACAATTAGACATTTGTGCATTTTATCTTGTGTTGGGGGAACACACATAATATATATGGAAACTCTACTCAGGCAAATCTATTGTACACAAAACATTTTCCCTTCGGGTGGGCAGAGTTTCCTGTGGCATGGAGCTCTGTGGAAGGTGAGGAGTGCCTTCCTGCTTTAAACAGGCCTCAGTCAGCATATAAATGGGGCTGTGTGGAGATGAACAGAAAAAAAGACCAAAGAAGAAAGAAAGAAAGAAAAGAAAAATATGTGGCATGTTTGAAAAACTTCTAAATCTAGTTTTAGTAAAATATGCACATTAAAATCCCTAAATAAAAAGTAAAATGTTATTACTCATGATGTTTTTTTGGTGGTATTTAATCAACAAAAGCAAACTGGGCTCTGAAAAGTGAAACATGCCAAGGCAATCAGCTCTCTGGCATAACCTGTTACACCTGGGCAGGCATTTTTTTCTATACGCTTTAGCATATGAAATATCACAACATGAAAGGCTTTAATTAGGAAAAAAGAAAAGCTTCCGAATGCAAGACACAAATAACGTAGATGAATGTCTTTCATGTCACCTCCGTTGAACCACAAAAGAAAAATTAAAGTGAGAAAAGAAATTACGAAACTCCTCAATCAAACAGCTCGTACACACCCACATTCCAGAGTGAAGGGTTAATTAATCTTACGAAAACATGTTGCTACCACTTTAAAAAGAAAAACAACAACAATAGCACACAATCTTTTTAATTGCATATAATGAACCATATAGAGCCATAATCATCACTTATAGCTTCAAGGGACGTTTGCAGAGCAGCAGTTACTGCCAGAACACATCCCTGTCATATTTAATTCAGCTTTAGTCACTCAGATACCTATAGACTGTGACTCCCAGAGACAAAGTGACTCATGCTTTGGAACGATGCAACCCTGCGAGTCACTGACATTTTCAGCAGCAGCCTGAATGAAAAAATGAGATCACTTGCACTTGGGAGCCTGTGTCGCCTCGTCCGAGTATAAGCTTATATACAACAGAAGCTGAAGATTTTAAAACAATAGTGCCATGGCAAACGCCAACACCTTATTTTACTCTTCTTTTACTAATGTTTTTTTGCATTTTAAAGCCTGATTGGGACAAACAAGTAAACCAGTGAAACAGAACCCTGACAGAATGGTAGCTAGTTAGGTCTTTCAAGACAGACTTATGTTGCCACAGCTATAGGATACTGCCAAAACAACATAATAAAATGCATTAAGGTACTATGGTACATGAAATGACCACATTGCAGCCCAATGGGGTTGCAACAACACCTAATAGAATCCAGACATTTTTTATGCTTTTGGTTGGACCAATACAACTACTGAGCCTTCATATGAATACATATGCTTAACTGTAATTACCAGAACAAAACAACTAAATGTCAAAGCAAACCTCCAACTACCCAAACAAGGAGACAGCCGAGGTGCAATTATGGGCTCATTTAAAACTGAAAAAAAGAAAAAGACACTCCAGTAAAATGAACAACACCCTTACAGAGTTGAAATATATGCAATGATGCGAGTATGCATGAAGACAAAATCTCCAGCGACCTTCATTAGAAACAACCGGAGAAATACCAACCGCCCTCACTAAGTTGCGTCTGCCCATGCTCCTGTTTCTCCTGACCACTCTCCGTTTCCTCTTGATCTCCTTCTTTGGTGGCCGGTGAAGCTCCTTCGCCCACATGGGGCTCTCCTTGGAGAGGCTAACAAGGCCGCGCAGCACCACAGTCACAAAGCGCTTCATCATAGAGAAGCTGCTTTTCAGTCATGAGACTTAATTGTTGTGCCCTCCTGAACGGATCCCCAGACCCGACAGCAGTATGATCATTAGAAAAGTGCTGCAGAGGAGACTTGGGAGGAAAAAAAAGCTAGATGTGCAGTGCAGGAAGGGAGGGGGGTAGAGAGAAAGAGAGAGAGAGAGAGAGAGAGAGAGAGAGCGAGAGACATAAAGAGCCAGTGTAAAAAACCATCAAGAGTCACCAGGAGGTGAGGTGGGCGTCCGAGAGCAACGACAAGGGCTCCTATTGGAGAAGTGCAGCCGGGATGAGTTGGTGGCTCGTTGTTGTTTAGGAATACAGACAGGTCAGGGTACCATCAAACAAAGGTGTGAAGGGGATCGGTTTTACACCGTTTCTTTGAACACATAAAGACATCTGGCAGACAAATGTTTTCTAAAACATCGACACTGACAATGGCCTCTTAAAACCTGGCCGCACTCTAAAAACCACCATTTATTAAAAATAGAATAATATAAAATATAATAAAGGAACCTGTTGAAACTCCCTTACGTCTTAAACAACACACCTTAATTTCTTGTTTATTTCATTGTTTAATTCAAAGGAGGACAGCCTGTCAGGTACCTGTAGACTGACCTAAATGCGTTGTGTGTTAACAATGGAGAAAAAAAAACGACCAAAAAAAGTACTGATAAAAAGCAAAGCAACGTTCCGACTATATGGTGAGACCTTCCCTTAAAACACGAGTAAATATTGACCAAGTGATCATTAATGCTCTTTGCAACATCTACATATTCAATTGTGCCCACAACATGAAGCTCCCCCAGTGACGCACAGCCATGAAACATCCAATTCACACACGTCCGTCCGTCTTGGCTAGGACTGCATTTGTTCTGTTTCACACAGGATTCTTAATTTTGCTTTCAGCAAGAGAAAAGCATGCTCCAGTTGTTTGAGGTCAGGTGGCTGACTGCGTTTCTGAACCAAAGAAAAGAAACGCATCTAAACATCCTCTGACCGGAGAGATGGCTCAGACCACAGCTGATAGAACACCAACTCCCTAAAAAACAAACCATCATGCCAAAAATATGACTGGGGTAAAATTAAACTAAATCTTGTACGAGAACTGTTTGGATTGGTTGTTTTTTATTGAATTTGTTTCTCTGGCTTTTGAACATTGCTGCAGCTGTTTTGTTCTGGGTTTTTAAAATCGAGCCCTGAAGCAGCATCGGATCCTTTTTTAAAGTTTCTGACTCCAATCTGAGCAGAAAATCAGAATTGATTCCGCTCCCTCGATCAGCCATCGCATCATCAGCTAAGATCAGTGACCCATTTTTACTTGCTGCTGCATGTGACCATGCCCTAACACTGCCTCCATCATGAGGCTTCCTCATCACTCCTGTTTA
This sequence comes from Menidia menidia, assembly GCA_907169785.1. Taxonomy (NCBI): domain Eukaryota; kingdom Metazoa; phylum Chordata; class Actinopteri; order Atheriniformes; family Atherinopsidae; genus Menidia; species Menidia menidia. Next base: position 3,994,205 of record CAJRST010012224.1, on the reverse strand, counting down.
GACTAAATTGGTTTAATCGGTTTTAGAACTGGGAAGGTTTTCAAGAAGTTTCTGGGATAGTCTCAAGTGGTCATTCTGTGCTTGTGTTAATAGAGGAGTGCATCTTTAAGTAAAACATCTATGCTCAGGTTTTCTTCACCTATTTACTCAAAGTAGTTTGCGATAATATCACATAGTTCAATACATCTTTGCAAAGCCATATTTTAGTTTTGAGACTAAAAATGAGGAGATGACATACTTTACTTAATGAAACTGATTAAAAAGAACCGAAACGGTCAATGCTAGATAGCAATACACCATAACCTTTTGCAGTGATGCACAGACTATCCCTACTGATGTAAAACATGCAAATGAAAAGAAACATCAGTTGGCCACTTGTCCGAAACATTGAATAACAGTGCCTGTAATAATTTCATCCTAAGGCTGCATCCTAAGGCTGCAACTCCTTTAAAATTTCCCATTGTCATCAGGAAAAGTATTATGTGTAGTGTTGAAGAGAAAGAAAAATAACCCACCGACGAGATCAATGGGAAAGAATCAGAGCCTTGAAAGATAATAAAAAAGTTATTTTGAATGAAAGCTGCCCAATGTGCATTAGAGGAACAGCAAGTGTAATTAATAATGTGAACTTCTACAGCTTATTAAATCAAATAAAAAAAAACCCTAAGAGTCTTACACAAGTGTGGGTTATTAAATAAATCAATACCTGTCTCTTTATGTGCTCTTTAAGATTTAGTACGGTAGTACAGTAGCTAAAGCTATTTAAAATGTAACCATATTGGTTTTATTAGTGTTGCCATAAGCCTCACGATAAATGGGAGCGCTACACTAATACGCACCGTTTACTTTTCCTGTAAGTCATGCACTGCTACGGTCCACTGTGTGAGATTAATGCCACTTGACAATCCACTCGGCTCTAAAATTTCCCCTTAACAACAGAGCCTTAAACGACGCAGCTCCACGGACCGCGATCTGCCAGGGTCTCATTGGCTGCTGGAGTCACGCGAGAACCCAGAGCCTCTCTGCTCGGCTGACTGTGGCTCACTGCCTGCTAGTGCCACAGGGTACACCGAGTCTACGGTCGTAGTCTATGCTGAGAACTTGACAACAGCAGGAAATGTGGCGCTACCTTGTACTCCTAGAAAACCACTCGGATATCGTATTTTCCAACGCACGTTCAAATGAAGAGATAACTAGCCAAGAGTGATGGAGCATCATGAAGCTTTACTGAATCACCTTTAAGCTTATCCTGTGTTTGAGTTCATGTTCCCCTCCAAAAGAACAATAGTTGTTTCCCCCCCACCCCACAATTAGTCACTGCCTCCTCAGCACTAGAGCCAACAATAAAAACCCAACAAAGCATTACTCTGACAGAGTTGCCACTCAGGTATTCTATTCACTGGCACACAAAGTGTCTTGAACAATAACCCAAGGAGAAAGAGAACAGAAAGGACTTTTTCAAATCTATATAAGGAGAGCAGGGTATGTGGTTCAAATAGAAATAGAGCTGATAGGCAATGCTGTATATGTATCTGCTCTTAAGTAAAACATTTTTTAAAAAAGGATAACAAATTTCTATTTATAAGCTAAGACATATTGTGCTAGGGAATAAAAGTTTAGCTACAAACACACATTAAGCATACATCAGGCTGCATTTTTGTTTGAGTTTTCTGTTTGTGTTGTCTTAAACAGCGTGTGGTTGTTAGTCTCTGTGCGGCCCTGAGACGAGGGCCGCACACCTTCGCATTAGGTGAGAGGCAGAGTGTACCCCGCCTCTCAACTAAAGATAAATGTGAATAAGCAACTAAAGACTCCAGTCATGAAGTCCTATACTAAAGGATAAAGGTCAAATTCTTATTTCTAGGAACTGATATCACATATACATTAGCTAAGCTGCAATAGACAAGGGGCAAACAGCTGGAGATTTTGTTTTAATTTTAGGTTTTTGTGTACTGTGAGAGATTTGTGCTTTGTTAATCATCAACTCGTATGATTTAATTTGTGTATTTGCTCCAGAGAATGCTATCTTTCTTCTTTCTAAAAACTATCATAATAGATATTTTTTCATTATGAATGTGAGAGTCCCAGGCTACATTATCCCTTACTTCGGAGCACCATAGCTACTCTGGAGTTCGACGTGACATTTTCGCTTTCCACAGTTTTGATTTCGTGCATAACCAGGCAGTCTAATCAATACATGTGAAAGCAGTGATCTGAACGGATAAACTTGAAGGGCGATTATTCATTAAAGCGGAGCGGGCTTTCTGTGCACTTACCGGCATCATATTGGCAGATCTGGTGGATCGAAACCAGCGCACATCAGCCGGCTGACTTTGGGCAAACCCCGCTAGTCTTCAATGGCTCCAACGCAGAGTTAGCAAAGACCCACCTTCTCAGTAATGGGCTCTGATTACTCCAACGTGACAACCAGCAGGGCCTCGGTACCCTCTGAGGACAAATAAGCACATTTAGTTAGCACGGACACCGAAGTCTATTTCATGCGTTTATAAGAAAAATCTCTTTAAATGGCATCTGGCACAAAGTGTGATTTAAATGGCCCAGGCGTGGCTCTGGGAAGCCGCCGCTACAAACAAGCTGAGGGTTAGCCACTCACTGCTAGCCAAGGCGAGCCGTGTGAAAAGGTGTGAAAATGACACGTATCATTAAGTAATGCTCTTAATTATACTCACCGGTGTCAGGGGCGACTCATCGTTTCATCAACCAAAGCTCACCTACGATATCGCTGAAGTCACAAAACTAGCCGTATCAACTGTCAGCCAACCAGCTAGCCTGGTCTTCAGGGCTTAGCTTTCGGGAACGGCTAAAAAAAAACGGTGCGCCAGTCGATTTCTCCACTGCCGTCAGTCCTTCGGGTTGCATAGGCGACAAGACCAAAATACTGCCGGGTTTTCAAACTAATACGAACAAACACTCGGTCGACTAAGATAGCCTAACTCGCTTTTTTTTTTCTCTCTCGGACGCAGCGTATCATCGTTAGCAAGCTAGCAGTGCTAGCTGGCGAAAATACAAATAGCTTGAATCCAGTTGTTGATTGTGGGAGGGGCGGGGCTTCGCCGCAGCGCTGACGGGGGCGAGGCAGAGCAGAATGGAAAGAATTTATCTTCCTCACCTGCCACCACCGAGCCTTCGAGCCGAGTCAGTACAGTAGCAGAGCTGAGCGCATTCCCTGTGAGGACCTTTCAGCTGTATGGAGTACTTTCAGAATGATGTCTGTTTGTTTTGTTTGTCCATTTGAAAACCAATTGAAAAATGCGCTTTACTGACCATTTGCCTCTCATAAACTTGAAATTTGTCAAAAAGCAACCCAAGTAATTTTTCAAGGCATAGTTTGTTACAAAATTTCACTTTTATATAATGAATCAAATTAGATTAAGCTTCATGTATTTTTATGAGGTAAACATATAGGTTTAATTTTAATATTCTTTTGCTTCACATTTCAGTTTCTCAAACTCACTTTGTTTTCAGTTCAATTAGGAAAAAAATATTTTTGGCACAGTTCCAGTTGAGGGAGCCTCAGATGACAGGGCTGTGGAGTGGTGAGGGACAGCCAGCTGAGGGGCCCCTCCTTTATGTTCCCTTCAGAAAACTGGGAGAATCAACAACTTCTTGGACACTTCCATTCACACGGTGTTATCGTCACGTCTTAAAAACATAAGGTGTATCACTTACAAATAATCTTATTTAGGTCATTTGCGTAACAACTTAACACAAATCGCGTGGATGTAATGTTTAAAATTATTGGGAATTATGTCAAAAATAGCATTGCATGACAAAAAACAATAATAAAAAACCCCACTACATTACAAAGTAGACATTTTGAGGCTCTCAAGTTTTCAACTGGGATAAAGCTACCAAAGGAATTCCTAAGACAACTTAACATGCACTGTTTGTGAATTTTAAACATTTTTCATGTAGATCACAGTTAAGATTTTGGTGATGTGAGAAAAGTAAAAAATGAATCACATTACAAGGCCTGTAGATGTGTGTGAGCCCTCCGGTGTCCAAGTTATAAACGTTGCTGACATCAAGTGGCTTAAAGAGAGCACTGACAATGTCCTTAAATGCGTGTCTAGTAATGCAATGTGAACACAGTCGAAGAGATAACTGGTACATAAAGCTTTTAATAAATAAAGACAGACCACAGAAAAGCCAAAGCTAAAGGCAGCTCTCTCTGGAATAAACAGTCATCCGACACTTGAATGGTTGGTGATTTAATCCATCTGTCCTTCTCCACATTTCCATGACTTGATTTGTTCTTCGTTCAGATGTCTAACTCCAAAGATCATGACATAAAAGCCAGCAACCCATTAAAGTCTTTTAATTAAATATACAAAATAAAAATCTATAAAATAACCAAATTATACACAATGTTTTGGCAGTTATTCAGTCCTCTTATTATATGAATGTAAAAAATGGGATTCATTCATGTAGACAGTACATCCAGACACATTCATCTTGATTGTTCTTGCCCTACGAGTGTGTATTATTAGAGAATCCTGACTTTGTTTTGCCTCTGATCTTTTTCCAGTCTTCTCCCTGGGTTCTGAATTTGCTGCTTGATTCACACCTCCAGGTCTTCGGTGTGAAGCTCACGCTGTTTCAGTGTCTGCTGTCACTTTTGGTCCAGTTCAGTAGCTACAGCCTCAATCCCAAACAATTCCCTAAATTGTACAGGACTGGTGGAGCCTTTTTCTCCAGATGCTTGGTTAGACTTTCTACCTAGAATAATGACAAAAAGATTTGTTTCAACATGGTGGATCAAGGACGCTAAATGTAAATATGATGAAAACAGGGGCAGAACTACAGTGAGCTTTTTATTCATAAGAGATCTTTGGAATGTGAGCAAAGAGTAGGACACCTGAAGCCATCAGCACTTACAGTAACAAACGAGTCAGTGCCTGGGGTGAACTTGTATATCATGGACGTTGAGATTTTGCTGCTGGGTGCGAGCACATGGAGGTGCAGGTGGTCTACTGAGATGAAGGGAGGCTTGTGGAAACCAAACCTGGACAGGAGAGCATAGCCATGCAAATACCTGTTTGAATTCACAATCTTTTGTCTCATGGTTAAGTTTTTTCGCTGTGTTTGTTTTTGTTTATTTGACATTTTCCACCATTCCTTTGGTGGCTTTATGCTTGTTAATAGTAATTATTTTACATTTTGCAGCTCCCTTGGATCATAAGTGTAACTGATTGGATTTAGTCAATTCCGTGTCTCCTGTTCCACAATTGATGCCAAAGGTTGTTTTGGGTCATTCAGCAACTTTTCAAAGGCTCATTAGTTCTGATTAAGGTCACATTCATGTCTTGTGGTTGTTTGGATCTGTACCTGTGGCCATCTGGACTTGACAGTGACGTATGTGTGAAAGAATGGGCATTACTAGACAAAGAGAGGCTGTTTCTGTCCAATGCAAACCCATCTCTACCTGTATCTCACACTCCAAACTGTCTGCACCTACCTTACATCCGCCATGTCAGTGATCCCTTGTTCGCGGAGTACAGCCTTTCCCAGTTCGGTCATTCTTTCAACTGTTGAATACAACACTTGTTATGGCAATAACCGAATTAGACAAAGATAATCGGTCATCCTACCAGCAGAACTTTACACACAAGAGTTGAAGAAACCACAGGGGAGCAGCTGTGACAGTAAGCAAAGCGTTACACCTACAGCAGCAACCAAACACACTGACCTACATATTCAGAAATAGCTCAGATAAAGTTAAAAATAGCAGACAGTTGTAGTTTCTTTCCAGGCAGCACCGCCAACCTGTGCCCATTGTCAGGCGGTCAAATAACAAAAGCAGAAGAGGGACAAAAACGGGTATATATTTTTATTTTGGACAGACCAAGGCTGATGTGTCTCCTGTTCAGTGACTGGCAGCTGTGGATGTGTTGCTTGGGGACAACAAGGTAGTGGTGAGGAGCCGCAGGACAGATGTCTTTGAAACACACCAGCTCTTTACTCTTTAAGAGATTAAAACAGAGAAACATCTAAACTATTTAGCAGTGCCCGTGATAAGACCTCTGAAATACAACCTCTTCATCTTATTTTTCATTTGACATATTTGAAATAATAACAAAAGTAGTTCTTAAAGCATATCCTTAATAACTAAGGGACACGTCGAAGTTGTGATGAAAACACATTTACAACTGTGCATTACAGTAACAGTTACAATTCATGAAGCATCTAAGTAGACGTTCACCCGGCTCACACAGATGGTCTCCTTATAGACTGACCAGGCCTTCAAACCTGCCAACTCTTAAGGAGCATCAGAGATCATTCACAGCTCATCATTACAGTAGCTCTAATTGCTTTAAAAATCTTTGATGTTATCTGAAAAACAACAGGATCCAACTTTAATAGGCCTGACAGTGTTACTTGGACATCTCATATAAATTGTTACTTATATAAAATCAAGAAAAACATATTATTGCCCGTACTCAAACTTACATACGTCATAAATCAATACAGCTGTGTTTATGCTTTTCAACAACACTTCCTGGATCAGAAGAATCCACCTAGTTCCATTTAACGCTCCCACGTTTGCTGGGTTTATCAATTCACTCTACCTGTTTAATGACTTCAGCTTCTTTGTCTTTTTCGCTCGCTATCAGGCAGAAAAGACACCCTTCGTCAGTAATCTCAGTGGAGTTTGCCTGGTTTTCAGCCATGGCTTGGACTCCGCTACTGTTGTGGTCAAATCCCGGAACTCTGTCAAAGATCGCCTATAAAAGTAAGAAGTACGTGAGAGGACAGTTGATTTGGGAAAACAGACGGACCCGTAAGACTGGCTAACTAAATTTACGTCCTTATACAAAAGGAGAGAACAAAACTTAGGATTCCGTTAGTTACGGTTTAATAATGGTTGATTTTGTTTTAATGATAGACTGAATCAGTGGGAATTTTTGTAAGTCTTTTGTCAAATGTTTTATCAATGTGGCAAAAACCATCTTTGCACATCCTTTGAAACGGGGCTTTTAAAACCCACCGAAGGTAAATTCCATTCAGAAGCAAATATGATAAATCTTTGATGTTTTCCCCCAAAGTTTAAATCTGTTTGGATTGCTGCACAGTGATGCGTCTTCTCTTCAATCCATCTTTGAGATGACGACAGCCAATATTACGTCAGTTTTTCGACAGCTAATCGATTCCAGTGCTGCTGGTCTATCAGTACAAAGACACACCAAACCGCTGTTATTTATGTGTATACTGAACATTTATTTAGGTTTAAATGTGGTTGCCATAACAACACAATAATAAATAGATCCTAGGTGATATCACAGATCACAACAGTTTTGCATTCACAACAAATAATACTTAGGGAGCATTCACAGTTACAACACTGAACAGTTTAAAACAATAAAGCTCATTTTCACATGAAGCAATAACTGGCATTAGTGAATAATATGGCAGGTAGTGGTCTCAGAATGTTGCCGTACTGCATGTACATGCACTACAAGCCTGTATCATACACAAAGGACATAAATGAACATTTTATTTCTATGTTAGTACATTTAAATTTGTAGTTAGTGGCATATTAGAGTGCAAAATATGATGATCCCTTCATCTTTCATTTGTAAGTATAAAGCTCAGGCTGGGCTATGGTTTTGACAGGCAGCTTCCCTTCTGTAGTTAACGATACAACAACATTCAGTAACAATTTGACATTGAAATGCTTGATTACTAAGGGCAAAAACACAGCATGCGCTGCATCCTGTAGTGCAAAGAGATGTCATGTTGAACCTCAGCTGGCTAGAGAACGTTGAGGGGAAAAAAACAAAACAAAAAACAAATAGGGGAAGGACAAAAACCAAAACATTTGGCTGCAATATAAATTAAATATTGAATAGAAAATGTTATATCTTAAGAGCAACAATTCTACAAAGATTGTTTAAAAAAACAAAAAAACAAAAAAAGATTCTTTGTAAAAAGGGAAGCAAAAATAAAATGAAAAAAATATTTCTATAAAACACAAAGAGCTCATAACAAATATGAAGTGAAAAAAAGAAGATATTTGGTCACTGAAAAGGTTTTCTGGTTCTACCAGTTGTTTTGGATTGAACTGGGCTATTACATGTTATAATGAGGAAACGAGATGGGACTCATTCATGTCATCTAAAACTCAAACTAAGACAACAAGACAGCTTTGAGGGGAAGTTAACACTTCCATTGTAAACAATTTTGAGACTTAATTTGATGGCAGAGAATTTAAAAACAACTTACAGGGTAATTCCCTCAAGTTTCAAGTTCATTGTGACATAAAAAACAAAATAACCATTCAAAATATCTTCATTACATTGTCATTCATTGTCGAACATACAAACCATACCAACATCATCTGCGTTTCTGCCACGTTGGGCTGACAGGACAGAGGGATTCCCTTGTCCTTCAGACAGACATAAAGCCAGCTCTTTGTGGACCAACATATACAGTAACCTTAACAGCTTGGCCTCATTTAGATGACCAGGTGAAAAAGCAGCTCTCCTCCCCTTTTAAGCATTTAGTGGTAAGGCAGCCTGCATGCTGGAGAAGCTGGAATTGTTGTCTGATGTCTAAGGCAACCAGTGAACTGAGAGTTGAGGCTTTCTCACTTCTTGAGAACTGAACATAAACTTGTCAGCCTTCAAAACCGACAAAACCTCAAAACAGACCAGAGTAGTAACATCTCGGCTCCACAGGTTGCCTCCGTCTCACAGTCATTTGTGTGTTGCTAGGTTCGCCTCCCAAGTGATGCATTATAGACTTGGGGTGCTTTAGAGTTGGGGGATTTGTGGATTCAGAGAGTGGATGTCGAAGGAGCAGATGCGGCTACTCAAAGGTCCAGACCTCCAGACTGTGGATGTTGAAGTCCTGCTGGGAGGAGAGCGGCTGGTTGTTGAACGTGGCACATTTTGTGGTGGTGCCACGGTACAGCTCGGCATCCAGCCACAGACCCAAATGACCACTGCAGAGGAAAGGGCAGACAGAAAGAAACAGCAGTTATAAAACCCTTTGGTTATCCATGCTTCAAACAATGTAGAGACACTGAAGTTTCACTCCTCACCCTCCTCCTCCCATCTGCAGAGAATCAATGTTGCCTTTCACAAAGTAAGAATTCTCCCCTGTCCAGCGGTAAACCTGGAAATATACACCAAATTCTATTATCAGATTCTGAAAGACAGTATCAGTTAGATCCCAAACACCAAGATCTCTAACTGAGCACAGACCTTAATTTCAGGGCAGAAACTGAAGAGGAAAGTCTCCCCGGTGCCATAGCAGTGTTCACTCATTCTGAAAGGATGTGTTGAGAATGCCCCAAATATCTGTGAAAATAGGACATTCAAATGTTGAATTTCAGTTTCTGAAATCATATCATAACGCTGCTCGATTGTTAAAAGCCTTATTTATATTTTTAAATTCTGATTTGCAGCATTAGATTTTGTTTCTCTATTTTTAAAGACGCTAATAATTATTACTGTTGTGTTGTTTAAATCTAATAAATCAGAAAAAACAGAAACAACACAGTTTAATAACCCTAACTGTCAGAAGTAAAAAAGCTTTGACAAGGAAACGTAACATCCAAAGAGAAACTTCTTTTACATTTGACCTGTAGTTACCTGGTGTTCCATGTCCTTGATGACCAGTAGCACAGGACTGTCCACCTCTATCAGGTTCCTATAAAGTGTTTTCAGACTAGTCCCGTGTTTCTCGGTACTGTAGGCTAGTCTCCACGGGTATCCCTGAACACGGGCTGGCAGGCGACATGCAAGCTGGAGGGCCAAGATAAAGATAATCAGACTAAAAGACAATAGACAGATAAGAACATGTAATCATTCCAAATTCAAATGAAGTTAAAAAAGGTATTAAATAAAGTGATCTATGAGGCATCCGCTTCATACGTTGTATACTTACCTTCTCAATGTGCGTGTCCTGCAACAGATCGCTGCTATCCAGGAGGATGGGAAGAGCATCCACAGACAGATCTCTGTCACAGCTGCCAAAACTCTGCCTGCGTTTAGCCTCGTCAAGGGTGATGATCTGGAACAAGTTCACAAAGAACAAGGCCAAAGAGCAAAAAAGACAGAAGAATGAAGCGACTGGAACATTTGATAAACGTGGCGTCTTTGTACAATTTCCTCACCTCCCAGCTGCAGGAAGCGGGGTCACTGAAGAAGTTGTCGATCATGTCCAGTTCATCTTTCTCCACCACGACAAAGCCCTGCTCACGAACTTCATTCCCGTACACATCAGGAGACCACTGAAGGAAAAATGAATACAGATCTCGCACCCTGGAAACAAACAAACAAAAAAAACCCACAGATTTAAACAGAATTTAAATTAGAGGTAAAATCCCAAATTTCACTTAAGAATCATCACAAGTTTTTTTTTAGTTTTTTTTAAAGGTTTAGCTTTAACTGTGATCACTGAGAGAATAACATATCTTCAATGTATCACCATGAGCATTGCCTCACCTCTCCTGAGGCACAGCAAACCAATACTCTGGCTGCTTCTCCCGGCTCCCAAATGAGTGGGCAGGACTGGAAGTCATGCCAGTCACAAAAGACTTTCTCATTGGCTTTCCAACTTTGAAGCAGAGGAACATAGGTGGTATTTTGCTTTTCTCTTCAGATGAGTGAAGCATATCTGCTCAGAGAAAAAAGTAAAGTTAAACCCCTCAGTGCTCCATGGGAGACATTTTTACATCTCAATATGAATCCATCCACTCATGGATTCATATTGTGTATTCTGTACCTTGTATTGGAGCCTGCATTCTCTCCAGGAGCCAGGACTTCATCTCAGCCTCGTAGTTATTCTTACGTTTCTCCTCCTCACTGAGTTCATCCGCCGTCACTGGTCTGTCTGGGCTTTGCCTCTCCAGTGCCGACTTCCCATTTAACTCTGAAGCCTCCTTAAGACTCAACTGCATGGTTATTTTATCATCTACTCTATTTAGCAGCTCTTCAGGTCCTTGAGATTTAAAATCTTTGGTTTCAGTGGCCTCATGGCTATCAGGTTTATCATGCACAACACCCTGTTTTTCAGTCTCAAAGGAGGATTGTGTGGACTCTCCATCCTCGATGGAGCAGTTCTGAGCTACACCTTCATCCTCCTCGTCATCCAGCTTCCCTTTTGTCTGGCCAAGTATATGTTTGTTCTGGACGTTTTCCTGGCTTGGACAGCTTGGTCCCACATGCTCGTGGTGGTCTCTGCTGACAGTGCTGAGTGTGGTGGAGGACGCTGCCTCGGCCTCCTCTGTGCTCCCGTTGACTGTGGGCTCAAGCTCAGTGAATCCCTCATCCGATGGAGACTTCTCTGTCTGCTCACCTTCTGTACTCCCTGAGGTTTAAAAGGGTTACATTTAAGTTTAAAGAAGTTCCCATATTTGAGACTAACCTGTCATCTAATCAATGACATAGAAGAGAAAACCTTAAAAATATGTGACCAAGAAATGCCACAAACCAAGGAAACTGATCACAAACATTGACATTTGATCGCATCTCACCAATTTCAGAGAGGGTAGATTCAATGTCATCCAAAACTATGGGTTGTTTTGGAACCATAGCTTCATATCGGCTGAAAGGGTTCAGCTCCTGCTCTGACGGCAGCTGTTCCCAGTCCCCAGGCCTGTACACAGGACACAGATCCTGGGGTAGATCTCTGTGAGGTCACGGCGCACCACACATACGGCAGACGAGGATGGCAGAAAAAAAAGAAGAAAAAAAGACGGGGACAACAAAGAAAAAGAAAACGTCCAACAGAAATTAACACAACACATAACTTAAAAAGAACAAATGTGATGAAAAACTGAAAACTTAATCTCAACAAGAAAGAAACTATTCTAATACATTAAATCAAACAAAATGAAGATTAAAGAAATATCACTTTTTTAACATTTTCCTTTTCTACAGATCAAATTGTGGAGATGATATATTTAGTGCAAACAAAGAGAAGCTGCAGAACATGGTTTGAGAGAAATGTGGCGCGTTCGTGTGGTCTTCAGAGTTTGGCACAGAAAGTTTAGACAAGCGAAACAAGAACTGGAATGAGGAACAAGACCAAAGGAACAGGGCTGGAGTCTGGGTGGGGAAGAGGTAAGTGTGGTCAGTGAGATTACTGGGAGCTCTTACGATGGCAGAGCGTCTTTGAGTTTCATGCGCGACACGTCATCGTACAGAGCCACGGACACCACCTCCTCCATGGGGCAAATGAGGCCGTACTCCTCACAGCCGTTCTCGATCACCAGCGGGTCTGACTTGTGGGGGTCAAACATGATGTTGTTGGGTGTCACTATTAGCACCCCTCCGACCACCCCCTGAAACAAAGCCAGTGGGCGCATGGAAATGGTGGTCGGACTTTATTCAATATTAAAGCAATAAGAAAAGACAAAACAATTCAATTTTCAATAATAACGAGATGGGTCAATTGTAGGATAAATGATCGCTACTCTGCATCCACATAAATGCTCCTCATCACCGGAGGGTTGAAGCTTCTCACCATGCCATCAGTGAAGTATTTGCAGCTCATCTTGATGAATCTAACCGTTGCCGGGCTCTCGTCCTCCGAATTCGGTGAGAGCTCACGGCGGATGGACTTTGCCGACCGGCAGTTTGTTGCGGCATCCTGAAAAAAGTCGAAACGACACTTCAGAGACTTGATGAGACTGATAAGAAAATAAACTAATTGTTCCACTCATTTGTCTGTAAGTGCAAACGTGGATGCTAACTGGTTTGTGTGTGGCATTGCTGCTCCCCGCTGGATCATTATGCACGCTAACTGTGAAAGGCTGATGCCCCTGTCATACATGTTTCCCTCCATTTGAAAGGCTCTTCACACAGGAAAGTAAAAGTGAAAACCCAGTGAGGTATGAGCCTTAGGCCAGCCGGACCAAACAAGTTATACAATGAAGTATAATACTGAAGTATAATACGCCACATTCACTTAGCATTCTCTAGGTTTCACTTACGTCTGATGGCTTGTCAGACAAGCCATTACTTAAAGAGGGGTCAGATGAACTCGTAGACTTTGGGACGGTTTCAGATTGGCTCAAATCTGGAACAAACAGCTTCTGTAATGATGGACGGCCAATAGTCAGCAAATCCCGTAATGGGGAGAATGAAAAGGCATCATATGCTACAGTCAGTCCTCCCACCTGCCCAGGGTAGACACTGCGAGTGAAGAGCTTGTTCAGCTGAACCAGCTTGTTTGGGGTGATGTTGAATTTGAGTGCAATGCTGTTGAGGGAATCATTTGGTCCCACCTATAACAAGACATGCAATTTTTATTTTTTCTTAAAACCACGTATTGGTCAAACCAAGGTATGAGGAAATGAGCAACCTTCTGTTAACAGGTCTGCAGCGCATCAGTCACATAACTTACAATGAAGTCCACTGTCCCTGGTGGCCTCTTCTTCTCCATCTTTGCTTGATTGTTACTTTTACAGCCATCACCTGGATGAACAAGTAGGATAAAATGACCGAATGTAAAACCTTACAATAAAAAACTTGAATTGCTGAAAAAACTTGAATGGTTTAGTCCTGTCCATCTGCTAATTCAATGGGTGAACTGCAGCATCTATTAAAGGCAGGATAAAGAGAGAGCCCTATAAATCTATTGTGTTACTCTTTATCCAGTACCATTAGCCCTTGTCCAGTTTTAAGACATGGTACATTCCAGATCTGTTACTGTAAATACACATGGATAACCCCACTCTTGTTGACGAGTCTCACAGTCAGCATTTTCCTCCCACCAGAACACAGAGGCTATTAGTGCACGGCTCCCTGACTGCCTCATTATGCTGCGGCCCTCTCTGCGGAAACAGAGGGCATGACTAAGCGTTTGACTTTAAAACTATCTGCCCGTGCTCCAAACTGCACTTAGCATTGAATACAACACAATGCCACTCCTCTGAGCGCTTCATTCATTGAGTGTGTACCGGGCAGTGTCTGACACCACACTCTGCATGATATGGAGAGAATAGTCTTTTATGACAGTGCAGAGCATTAAATTGGCCGTGTATTATGATAAGACCACAGTGTTGTAGCCGCAGATATGATGATCCACTGCACATATGACTGAAGTCCAATTTCACCGTCAATATTCTGCATTTTAAGCAGACACACAACACATGCTAGAAATAATCTAAGCAACACTGTGATTCGCCTTTTTAAAACATTGCAAGAACTAAATACAGTGCATAAGTCTGAATTTAATACAGTCTAAATGAATACAATGCATACATAATTAAATTCTCAAATTTGTGCTTTTAGCCGATTTTAAGGTTCGCAGCACATCTTTGTTTCCCCAAACCTTGCGAAAAAAGTTCTGTTGTCCCCATCCATTGTAATGCTGTACAGGATAAAGGTTATGCAACTTCCTGTTTAAACTGCTGACCACAAAAGATGACTTCCAACTCAGAGTATTACTGGCTGTATTGCATCACTCATTCTGAGAATTATTCTAGTGAATAAGAAAGGGATGTCTTGAATATTGACAATAAATGAAAAACTCAGTAAAAGTGAACAGAAAATTGCGTCCTGTAATTTAAGGTGGAAATTGGTTTTCGACACAGAATTCCTTAAATGCATCGGAAAACCTGCACGTGATCGTCTTACCCGAACCTGCTGGTGGCTTTTCTGTGACTCTCTGTAGGTCTGTCTTCTTGTTGGGGTCGCTGTCACAGCAGATGAAAGCAGGGCTCTGCTCATTTGGACTTTTTTCTGATTGGTTCTGTTTCAGCTGCTTCCGCTTCTTCAGCCTGTTGGGACAAAGGGAAAACACTAAGCAATGGTCACGTAATCACCTCGTCTGAAATGATCTGCAACTAAAGCCAACGTCTACAGACCAGGATAAGGCCTTTTAGTAAACTTTGATCTTTTTTTTTCTTCCAAAAATTCTAATCTAATGTTGCAGATCACTGCAGCTGCGCATGTTTAGTTCCACATCGGAGGCAAGTTTTTCTTACAATCAGGCCAGTTCAGAAACAAACAGAAGGAGTGATTCAGAGTTTTTGTGTGTGTGTGTTTGTCTCTGTGATGGACCGGCAACTTGTCCAGGTTGATTCCCGCCTCTCGCCCAGTGCCAGCTGGGACAGGCTCCCGCCCTCCCGTGACCCTAGTAGGAATAGCGCCATAGCTGATGGGTGGACGGATGGGTGGACAATCTGTAACCGGCAGATATCACAAACCTCTGTTTGCCTCGACTTTGCTGTGTCAGCTTTAGTGTTTGCTCAGGCTGTTCCCCCCCCCCCCCCTGTTAAATCATTTATAAGTGAGGGAACTTGCAGGAGGACAGTGCGGTGCTCTGGAACCTGAGGTTAGTGGTGCACCTCAGGTTAATGCGCACTCCCTGAGAGCATACCAGTTTGGCAGGGAAAGAAAAGAGATGCCCAGATGATTTATGAAAGACTTTGAAGGATCAAGATAATGTTGCACAGCCAGGGGCAACGGCAGCAAAAAATAGATAAATAAATAAAAAAGAATATAAAGTGTTCAAGTGCTTTAATGGAGGGATAGATTGAGTCAATAAGTCTGCAGACAGATGGAAACAGCTCTCCTCCCTCAGTCTTAAGTCATTCTCCCTCTATAACCTGGAGCAGCAAGCATGTGGTCGTGAGCTCGAGAATCTGCAGACACACACTCTGCAGCAACATCTGTTTCACCCAGGGGCAGTCCTCAGATCTCCCGATCAAAGTCTCCTCTGCATGTCAGCATCTACTATTAAGCGCTTCTTCTCTCCCTCATAACATTCAGTTTGTAAAAAAAGGCCCTTTTCCTGGGAATGTTCCAGACAGCATAGTTTTTACTGTGGAAACTACAGCTTTCTTTGAGCTGAGATGAAGACAGCTCTTCTCTCTAAGCTCAAGAATGTGATTTAATCTTGTGGTCAGTGATGACGGGCATAAGAGTTCATCATTCTGACTTTGTCTCTCATTCCTCCCTCATGAAGAGCCTGACACAGCTGCAGGACAGAAACAAGACTGTCATAGCCAGCAGGTTTGAAATATGAAGCACATGGAGATGTGCCTTTAGGGAGAATACCAAGACAAGGAGGCTGTAACTTCTATTGTGTAGCAGCCATTATTACATTTTAAAAATCCAATCAATGTACGATAGAATTCTAGCAGCGTTCCAACAAAATTATCTAGAACAGAAAATGCATGTAGTATAAATTGTGAAGATGGGCATCGGATTTGCCAGCTAGCCAACCCTACCTCCACTAGATTAAAATGGTGATGTGGCTCTTCGTTACCAGTTTCCATGGTGAATGCAGGTCTCTGTGGCATCATCTTTGATGACAGCCTATTTATCCTGTAATCACCCAAAAACTGGCCTAAGCTCAGAGTGGAAAATTCCCCATTGCAAACTAAACCAACCCTGATCTGCTGTTTAGTTTCTGATGTCAGGGTCAGCTCAGTTCAGAGTTAGGTGGTAGGCCTTTTTAACCAAATAAATACAACGTTTTTCCATTTAAATCATATAAATTTTTTTAGCTGCCACCAAAGAAATTCCTTATGAAGATCCCCATACGGCTGCTAGACAAATGTAGACAGAACGATAATTCTCTGGTGAACTGATATTTATTGAAGTGAGCTCTAAACAAACTTACGAAAACAAACAAACAAAAAAAACATCGGACCATTATGTAGTTTAGGGTTGTTTTGATGCAAACTAAATGCCTTGAGTGGGATTTTCCAGCCACACACTTGCATTTCTTTCTTCCAAGAGAAAAAGATAAATCAACCCTTATTTGCATAGACATGTTTACAGCACAGCAAATCCAAAGTACTTGGCAGGATCCCAAAAAACTGGAGAGACCGATGAAATGAAAGATAAGATCATTGAAACTTGCTTTCACTTGTTTTTTTTCTCCTTCACTAGAGATCAAAGACATTAAAAACCAAGTCCCTGGTGCATAATGGCCTTCACTGGGCCTGTACGCATGTGCTTCATACTGACCTTTGCTCCATTTGTCAGAGAGCTGCTACACGACAACTGACAGAACACTGTTGCTTCAGCATTCGCTTTGTTGGCCTTTTTTAATTCCCGATTTATCCATTATCTATCCTTACACACAGCCTGGGATCCAATGATCAAACCCAAGAATTTAATGGAATAAAGACATTCTTGTGTTGGTTGACAGAAAACGTCAGCTGTGATTATTCTAATACAAATGATGTCATTCATTACCAAAAAAATAAGGCAACGATAATAATTGAGGGTAACAGGTCTCAGCGGACATGTGGTCTTGTTGATAACAGCTGTGAGTTACTGAAATACGATGGCTGTCAACATCAGCCTCCGACAGACCGAGGGTAAAGGCCAGTCTTTATTGAGTCCCATACAACAGGATTCTGACTCGTGTAAAAACTACTAGCGAGCTGTTATGCGCCTTCTGTGTTGGTGCACGCCCACTCTGGGCTTAGGTGCCGCGGTCACGGGCTAAGAGGAGCAAATTATTGTTAACATTCAGTCAGACACTAAATACATATCTTGCTATCATGAGCCTGTGATGAAGCTGATGATCTCAGCCAAGTTAGCCGAAAGACACAACAAGCCACGTATTTTCATTATATAGAATATAGTTTGAGTTACTTTTCTTCAGATTGCATAATTTGCACAAGCCCTTTCCAGTAACATAAACTAAAAAAAAAAAGCATATAGTTAAGATGTGATTTTAATAAGCAACATCCTGCCTGTTGCATCATTTTTCCCGAAAAGAGAAACACAGAAAATAAATGTCTCATCAGCACTCGAAACAAGGCATTTGAGAATCAAGGCCAAAAGGCTGCATTACCCCAATGCTTCTAAACACGATCAAGGAAGATTTCATGGCAGGACATGTGAGTGTTTGGGGAGTCAAACACGCAGATGTGCGACACTGCGCACCTGTGTGAACGTCACCGGGGGGGGGGCCGCAATTTGCTGATGGCCCGATGAGCTGTCGTCACTCTATTCAACATAACCTTGATAAGCCCCTTTCCGCACATTTACCAATATCTAGTTTCACAATGCTGCCAAAATCCAATTTTAAAGTGAACATCACCTCAGCGCCCGCACGAGCGCTGACGCATTACGCTGATTAATGAGGCCCTGTGAGGGGGGCCAGCGGCTTAATTGAGGTGGGAAGGCACAGTCGGTAAATGGACCTCCAGAGCCGCGCGTCAAGGCACAAATGACAAAGCAGCTCAAGAAAAAAAATTAAATATTACCCTGAAAAGGTTACACATCTGAATGTGGTCCATGGGCTTCATTGATCTGAACCGACCGGCTAATGCCCCCACCAGCTAACTGAGGCTTGCAGAAAGGGGGAGACCGTTTTAGTTGTCTGCTGCTGTATTTGAGCAGGAAGAAACCTGACACTGCAACTGGACTGGAATCTGATTTTAAAAAGGTTTTTTTTTTTTTTTTGCTGCTGCTGATAAACCATCTTTGTCAATACAGCCAAAGGTTGTTTGGCACCTTCTCTGATACATATTTTGCACAAAGGTTCGGTTCCTGTTCAATAAACAGATACCAGGCAGAGTTTTTTCTCTCTCTCTTCATCCTACGTGTGGCTGCTGAGAATTTTAAGCTGCTGTGTGCTACACATAATGCAAAAAGACTCCCAAGACAGCCGCTCTTCTGTATGAGATCCCAAGATTTATTACCAATATCAGCGTACCTACCTCTCTGGATGCCATTAAAAAACAAAACAAAACACACTAACTACAAATGAGAGCTTAAATACTGAGTCTGGATCATTGCTCTGTGGCACCAAAGTCAGGTAGTTCCTTACCTGGCAAAATATCCCGGCTTTCTGTCCCTCTTTTCCATCAGGCCGAGGTCCTAAATCTGCAGGCAGTTATCGTTGGTGCGTCCATACAAGCATCCACCCGCCAGCAAAGTGCGTCCAAGCCAGCAGACACAACTCTGGGGTGATCACCTCTCACGCTTTGCTCTCGCACTTCTTTCTCGTCCTGTGAAAAAAGAAGGAGAAGAAGAAATAAGCCTATTAGAAAGCTCTCAGAGAGCATCCCCACTCAGACTCACAACACTCCGAGAACCTAATGCCACACCGCTTAAGCCATAACTGCTTTGGTTCAAGTGGAGGGCGATGGAAGCATACCATAATGAGCCAGTCTGGTTTGGCAGCTCACAAACCAAAATAGCAAAATAACACTGTACCGTACAGCCACGCGTGCTGCTACTTTTAAGAGCGAATACGTGTTTCATTGTGTAAAACAGGAAAAGTCCTGGTCTATCATGAGCAACGATAGTGTGCGAATCCGGTCTGTGTAAACCAGGCATGTCCAAAGTCCGGCCCGGGGGCCAATCACGGCCCGCGGCCAGATTTCATACGGCCCGCAGCTTCGTTTTTTTAATGTATTATTTATGGCACGCCCCTCAAACAGAATAAATAAATCCTAAAATTTAAAACTGTAATTCCTCCCTTCACCAAGTGGTGGCAGCACCACTTTAATACTATCAGTTTCTGCATCGGTGCCGCGAACCGTTTCTCCGCTCATTGCTGCCATGGCAACTGCAAAGAAAACAAGAAAAGTTGACAGCAAGGGCCGCCGCTTTCAAGAGAAATGGGAAGTACAATACTTCTTCACTGAAAATCAAGGCAATTGTGTTTGTCTAATTTGTAAAGAGACGGTTGCCTTGTTTAAGGATTTTAACGTAAAGAGACACTATCAGACTAAACATGCTAACACATACGACAAGCTAACAGCGAGTGACCGTGCTGAGGAAGTGAAGCAGCTCCAAGCTGCACTGGCATCACAGCAGCGATTCTTCACGCGGGCCTACGAGTCTAAAGAAAATATAACCAAAGCAAGCTACGAAGTGGCCATATTAATAGCTAAACATGGCAAACCAGATCTCAGTATCACCCTTCTCATTAGTGTCAGCAAGTTATCTGTTTCTTGATCAATCTGAAATTGAGTATTTTGAACTGTAACATCTGTCACTATCAACAGTGAAAAGCAAAAAAACATTTATACACTTGGATTTATGGCACTTTATTTTATTAAACTCTTTAGTAAGATTTGGTTATTACTGTTTATGTTATGAACCTGTAGATCTGACACAAGCTATCATTTTCTGAAAGATATTGTAAATGACAAGAGCAAGATTCACTTGTTTTAAGATTTAATATTAACAGAGAACTTTGCATTACTCATAACTCCTGTTTTAAATGTTCAAGCGGCAAAGATATTTTTAAACTAATGTAAATTTAAGGTATTTCATACAGTTTGTTCAATGTTATCTTACTCTCCAGATATGAATGAAAGGCAGAATTTTTGTTTTTTAGAGTTGTTCACATCTGCCTGAGTGGCTTATATTTGGTTATTTTGTCATTTGAAAAACCAAAATAATTGTGACAATGAAAATTGTTTTATTACAGTGTGTATTTGCATGAAACTTTTGTAGTTAAAAAATGTCCGAACAAACTGTTGGCCCCCGGACATCTTCACTTTATCAAATCTGGCCCTCTTTGCAAAAAGTTTGGACACCCCTGGTGTAAACAGTCACGATCTCCGCTAACACAACGGGATTAAGCTAAAATTGAACAAACAGACGGCCTCAGACCTTAACGAGCAGAGGCTGGACAACTGAGGTCCACTCACGTGTAAGAGTTATATAAAAAGGTTTATGGCTACCCTGCGGAGGGAAAGAAACAACCGCGGTACGTTAACCAATTTAGTTAAACCCATCCTTTGGATAAACTTGGTGAGCATGGTAATTCCTCATGGAACCGACCGCCTACCTCTGTTGTGTAGCAACAACACACACACACACGGTCCAAATATGCCGTGTCTAAACCGTGTGGTTCTGCCACCTTGTTCCGAGCAAATGTAGGCACATTGAACAACGTCCAGCCTCGTTCCAGCTGAGCTGACAGCTGATGCTAACAGTGCTAACTAGCCACTTTGTTTACAGACAAAAGCAATCCGGTGTCGGTGGTAAGAACGGTCTGGCCGTCGGTTTAGTAAAACCTGCCCACCTACCTCGAAGAATTTCTAGTCATGCAGCCCGGGGAACCGCTGACGCCAAACATCAGTGTGCAACGACGCCGTGAAAGGCTGAATTTAAAATAAAAACAGGTAGCTGAAATTGCTCACATACCTTGCGCGCATCCTCAAACGGCTTCAGGAAAATAAAGCCTCCTCCCTTTGAAACGCCCTCTGGTGTTGCGTGCACGATACGCACACACAAAATTAAATGTGGCCGTGAAAATGAACAAAAAGAAGAGAAAGCTATTAAGAATGAGAAAACATATTGCAACTATATATTTTTAACAAAATACAGTTCACAGTGTTGAATGTAATGGATGAAATTGGACGTTACCTTTCCAGATTTCACGCATCCCTGGTGGTCTAGTGGTTAGGATTCGGCGCTCTCACCGCCGCGGCCCGGGTTCGATTCCCGGTCAGGGAACTAACCTTTTTTCCTTTTTCATCAATTGATTATTGATTGCGCTTCTTAATATTCCCCAACTCTGGGCTGCATATCTGATAATTGTGCTCCAGAGGGCCTGATTTTCATTCATCCATGATTGAAGAGAAATGAAAAAGGTAACTTTTACCACCAGATGGCGACATATTACAACAAATCGTCTACAAAATGAAGTGCCAAGAACAGTTAAAACACCAAAGATTCAACAGATTAAAAACACCACCTACTCATGGATAAAACTTACATCAGAAGTGTTCTTGTTTGTTTTGTTTTTTCTTAAGTTAAATTCAACAACAGCAAACAGCAGTGTTCAAAGCAGTGTCCGCTAGATGCATATTATCTAAATATGTTTACAGTTTGCATAGATACTTTCACTTACTTTAAATTGGGGTTTTACCTTTAAATGTCATGCAATTTTGTATTTGTATGGCAGTCATCTCAGTAAAGTCAGCCAAGTTCAATTGAGTTAATGATAGAAAACCCTCTCAATTGTGAAAAGACAGAGACCCCGGCAGGATTGGGCGGCCTACAAGTTAACCAGTTCCTGCCTGGCTGTGTATCTTGGCAGTTATTTTGACAGCCGCTATCATTGTGAGAGAGGAGATAAGTTGTCTTGGGGATCGCCATGGCGCCGGTGTGTCCCTCCTCCGGCCTGTTCAGACTCTCGTCAGCCCCCTTCTGCCCCCTCCTTTCTTTACCCTGCAAGGAGCAAAGGATTGTGGGGCGGGGGTGGTGGTTGAGAGCAGGGTTTGTGTTGGCAGCGACCCTGTGGCTCTGGGTATCATCGTCCACTTTCAAGAACATCAAAACCTCCATGTGAGTCAGATATAGGACAGTTTCAAACGTGGCCCTCCACCCCTTTGTTTTCTGTAAACGCAGTCTTTGAGTTTAGTTTATTTTTCTACGTCCAATCCGTCTTCTTTTTAATGCTGTCAACTTTTACTGCAAGTGTTCCCCACATTTCTTTTTAACCATCTTTGGAGTTTGGAGATGACTGAATAAATAGAGGGTAAGAATAGAAACCATGCTGAGGCAGAGAGACATTGTCCCATTCCTTTGAGCACCGAAGAAAGACAAGGATGAACTGGAATAAACTTTCGACTCTTTACAGGGTAATATGTTCAATATGTGGACCTCAGACAGAGCTGGAATATTAAGCCAAAGTCCAGCCGGAATTGTTCGCTGTCTTCCAGTCATGTAAGATAGATGTATAAAACACATAATTTAGTCATAGGCCCTTATATTAAACTTTTTGCTATGCCTCCCTCCCTTTTTTCTTTTTATTAAGATGCTTCAAAGAAACACTCGTGCTCAGACAAACAAAAAGACGGATCACATCTAAGTTCGTGTGCAGCTCTGAATGTTTTTGTAAACTACTAGCATGCCGACCAGCATACGTTCAAAAATAAATCTGTCTGGTGCCGGCAGAGACTGAAACGCTTGCCGGATCTGTTCAGTGCTAGCCTTGTTTTGGAAAGCCAGTCCAAATGAAAATGATATGGTGCTCATATCTGTTAAATCAGCCATTGTCACAAACGTCTGACCCCGCTCAGGCCTTGGATTGATTTAAAATCATTTCGCTCAGGCGTCACACTTTTAGCTTAGGCTACGGCAGCTGATAACCTCAAGTACACCATGGTAGCAAGGAGAGGCAAAACCTAAACACTGAAAATAGGATGTGTCACATAAATGATAACTGATAGAGAATATAGGGTCATCATTCATTATAATGAGGCAAAATGTGTAAAAGAAGTGCAGATATGTTTTAAAGAAAAGTTTTATCTGTAAGCTCACAAGAAGATGTAAGGATGTTTACTAAGTGTTGGGCAATAAACCAATTAGGAGGAGAAATGTTTAAAGCAGAATTATCCAAAGAAATAAACTACAGTTTAAATCAAATCTGGTGTGAACCAGTGACCTCACAGCTAACACAGTCCAACTTTGTGCAGAAGTGATTGATATCGAAATCAAAAGGAAATTAATGAAGCTGTGTTCATAATTAAACTTAATATGAAAATCTATGATGACTTGATCAAAGGTGAGTTTTTGTTATTTCATTCAGATTGTTTTATAGTCATGATTGTTCTTGCTTATCAGTTTTTGATTTCTTGATTGTTAGGAATGTTCTTTTTTGGTGGTTTGGTGTGAACATTAGTACTTTAAATGTGTGCAATTTTTAGCAAACACATAAACAAACAACAACAACAAGTACTTATATAATTCAGCCAGTCCTTTTCCTGTTACCCAATACAGGGACAAGGGGCAGGCTGTGCCAAACCTGGCTGTGAGTGGACAGCAGGCAGCAGAAAACCTTCTGATGTAGTGTGTGAAAATACCTTCACTTTACAATTTGCACATCAGACTGTACTGGAAAAAGAGAAAGATAGAATAAAGCCATCTGGAAAATGTTTACCCACAGAAAGCACGGGGACAGTTTGTGTCTTGGATTTGTATGCAGTTGGAAACAACCGCCTGCTGGTCATCAGACAGAGCACGGGGTTAAGGTCCACTGCAGCCACCACAACCCTTTTCTGCTACTTCATGTGTCTTGCAAACAAAATTACATTGATATAGACAAATGATAAAAATGCTTAAAAGGGGGAGAAAAACCCATTGATAGACCAGAAGAGATCTAAACATTTTCATCGTTGAAATGAGAGTAGTCAAGTTCCTTGAAGGTCTCAGACTCAGCGCATGTACTCTATATACCATTACAAAAAATGTATCTATATATACTATTTTGTATTTAACCTGTACACCATGCTAGCTAAACAAAACCCAATTGATGTGTAGCTTAGATGACAGAATGTCAAAGAAGTCCTATGAGGAAATGACTAAGCTACAAGATAACAGTAGTAGTATCACCATTACCAAAGGGTAATGGCATGAACCTAAATCAGATGCACACTTTCCAAATGGAGACAAAGGCTAATGAGAATATTGGTTGGTTTTCTGTCTACAATGAAAAAGGATTTGCTCATTCTAGCAATGTAATAGAAAGAGAAAGGTTAGATGGCTAGAGATGGGTCAACACCATACAAAGATGAATATATTTTATGGGAAGTACAAAGCATGCAGCTTCTTGTAATCTGGTCAATTCTCTTTTTAAAAAAAACATTTACAAACAAGCTGACAGCCATGGAAAAGTATTCCAACTATTTTCCATGGCTAACTCCTTCAACTTTACATTTCAAAGCATGCACACTTAGTATTTAGGAAACTCCTCTATTAGTGTGCAAATGTCGGTATGCTGCGACTGAGAAGCTAGATCTGTTGTCCTACCTGTTTGGGAGATTGAACTAAGCCCCAGATATCTCAAAATTCTTTGAATATTTGTAAATGATGCATGAGGCTTGAATATTTCAGATGTACTAGAGACTCTCATCAGTCTCTTGGTGGTCTCTGATAGTCCAGACTGACACAAAGAGCAGCTTCTAGGTTTCTGTGAGGTTAATGACCCTCATCACACACACACACTGCTATGCTCCCACAAGCAAATGAAAGTGACGAAGACATGACTGGAAACAACTGTACTGTATACCATCCAGTCCCACTACACCTACTGTCAATCTGCCAAGTCAGCTGATGCATTGCAGCCATGACCTTTGACCCAGGAATTGAACAGCAAGGGAGAGGTTATCAATGTTGGAGCGCTAATTCTTTTAGTTATTAGCCAGACAGCACTGGGGCCACACTCCAGGCAAGGGCAGTGTTTTAAAGCTGAAGGAAAAGTGGGCATAAGGCAGAAATCCACCTTTACAAAAATGCACGCTCTCTGTCATCAGGGTTTTTTTTTTGATCATGTGACTGTGATAGGGGAGCAAACAGTGCATGGTTGTTTACCCTCCTTATCAGTGGTGTTGTAACAAGTAGAGGAACACAGGCTGACCTCAACACTTGTACACACATGCAAGAAGAAACCTCACCTTTAGCAACTGCAAAAAAAATCCTTATGGTATCCTTCACTTCCCAAAGCATCTTGGATGTCTTCTGTTATAGTACAACTCATACCGACTATCAACGCAACCACGGCACAGATCATGAACTACGAATTAACATTACTAGCAAATCTCTCTCAGCACTCCTTAACTCTTCTCTGATCTCATCTGTCATAAAATGAGGCTTGTTCTGTAAAGTGACCATCTCTTTTAAGAACCCCCCCCCGTCTGTGCTCAACTAATTGGTAAAACTATGAACCCCACTCAACACTAGCAAATAAATAACAGCAATAAATTCCCATATGAATTATGTCCTCGTCTGCCCGTTTGTGACTGAGCAATAAGTCAGCTTTTCATTTAGTGTACGGGCCGTATTCCTTCAAGATCTAACAGATATAAGGTAACATGAGTGTGTGCTTATTGTGTCTATGTGAGTGCACCTTTTGAAGTGTGCTCTCAAGTGTGTCTCTGTGTGCTCATACATGCACTCCCACACTCCTGCTCAGACTCTGCTTGGTCCAGGCCAGCGCCACATCAGTCCATCATCACAGATATGGCTTGTGGTCAGATAGCAGGTCTGGCGGCGCACAAGACATTTTGTCCACTCTGTCATGTTTACTTATAATGATAAGCTTTGATGGATTCTCCACAAGTTATAGACGCCACAGTGCACACACACACACACACATATACACACACACGCACAATGTTTTTCACACAGGCACGTCTGCAAACACACCGGCCGTGAAGAAAAAACAAGTTAAATCTGTGTTTGACAAGATGCTCTTAAGTAATCGGTCCACTTTCCAGAAATGAGCAAGAGAAGCAAATTTGAAGTCAAATGTCACTCTTGACATGATTGAAAATATTTTTGTTATAGCTCAAAGGTTTAAAAAAGGTTAAACTATCTTTTGAGCAGCTGATGCATAGGAGCTTCAAATGAATAGACATGAAGCAGTCAGTTTTGTTGGGAAGGGGCCAAAAGGTAGTCGTGTGGAGGGAGTGCGTGTGTTTAGAAATTGATTCTAGCCATGTCATAGAAAGTCGAAAGGTTTCAGAAATTTTCCTTTGTTGGGTTGGAAAAACCAATAAACATCAGAACCAAAATCGCAATTTAAAAAGCAGAAAGCTCACTTGATCTGTATCTGGTTTGGTCAGAGTCAAACACCGTCTTTGTACAATGTGATCTTTTGGTCAGCCTGCACAGTGTTTCCACTGGCTTGGTTTACTTAAGCCTGGTGTGTAGCCAGACCACAGACCAGCCCACCGCAACTGCGCTGGACCAATTAAAAAGGCTAATGAGCTTTGCTCTTATCGTGCTCCCCAGAGGGCTGAGATGGGGTGACTGAGTCAGTCGACATGGGGGCGAGGACGGAGAGCGACTTGCCAAACAGACACACTCTTTATACATATACAGTGATGTACACGCGTAAAACAGTGTTCCTCAACCTGAAGTTTCCCACAGATATCTTAAGTACTTGGCACTTTTTGCGAGGCTAAGAAATCAGCAGACATCGTGGAATCATGTTGAAACAGAAGTGGAACAAGCTCAATGTAAACTGACATGTCAGAGAGCTGAAGAGGTCCATCCGTCTCAAAGGTCTGAGGGGACACCTTTAAGCTCAGTCATCCTCTCAAAGCAAAAATGTAGACAGCATTATATGATTTTATTATTTCACATTTCAACATTATTTCACTAGACCAGCATCACTAAAGGTTATATATCTCCTTTGACTTCCCTCAACATGCACTTTTGTGTGTAAAGGCGAGTGTGAAAAAGTTCTCTGCCCTCTACAAAAAAACAAAAACAGAAAAATGCTCATCAACCATGGAAATCTGCATCATCAATTTCTGACTGATTACGTGGATATAAATGAGTTGTCTAGAGAGGTTGTCCAAACGCTATTGAGTTTGGAAAAAGTCAGTCACAACTGCTTTGTAAAGGCAAAAAAGAGATCTTGAAGGGACAACATATAATTTTTAGGAATGTCAAACATGTAAATCTGTTGTTCTGTGACTGTGGAGCACTTAACTTATTTTGTGCTGTCAAGAACGTGGTGATCCAAAGCATGCAGATCACAAACTCAAGCACAGACTTAATCTTGAAATATGAGGTGAAACCTTTGGAGAGAATTAAAAATATTCAAATCAACAAGAGACAGACTGAAACAAACACAGAGGATGTCTGCAAGCGATATCTGCCGAAAGTGTTAATGGACAAATGGGAGAATAACGCTGTCACATTCTTCTCTGGAATAATGGTGGGATTTTAGCAACAGTCCTTTAGTTGGTGAAAAGTCTGGATTACAGACGCATAAGTCAAACACCTGGACATCACCATAAACTATACACTGTGTGGTTTAGCATAGTTTTACTGACATTTTTAGGATCTTCCCTGAAAAAACATCACCTAAATTTACCACACAGGGGAGTGTGTGTCTGACTGACAGAAAATAAGGTGGAGAAGAAGTCATAAGCAGCTCAGAAACAATAGTTTCCTTCTTTTCACAGATTCTTATTTAACATCTCACCCCTCCCCTCTCTCTGTCAAGGCCGTTCATTTCTTCCTCCTACTTGCTCGACAGCAAAGAGGTCAGAGTAAGAGAAAGGCACACACACACACACATACGGGCAAATCCAGGTCTGACCGACGGCAACGGTTACAAATCTTCTCCGCCTTATCGAGGACAACACACTGATAAGCCAGTCTCCACTCCCCATCCGACAGATCCATCTCCGAAAACATCTGTGACACTCATCCGGATATGTGGAAATATATGTTTGTGGAAATGGCAGATTGATGCCTCCGCTCACTCCCGTGACTGTAAAAGAGCCAAACGGCGTTATAAGAGAGAAGCAGAGCAGGTATTTAGCGGCGGCGGTGTGAATATCGATGTTAAGGGCTGCAAATGAACAAGGTTTAGATGACATGAGATATGTGTGTGAGTATGAGCATGTTTTGGGAGAGCTGCACCTGCAACTAATGATGTGAAACTTCATCTGTTGCAGCCATCCACGCTGCCCTCACTCCCCTCACATCACAGCTTGCACCTGTTGACCTGCACCAACAGTTATACACATTCCCCCGATGGCTCGCTCTCACACTTGTGTCCCCATTCGAAAAACTTTGGCCTGTTATTTGCAACTGCAGCTCTCTGAGTTTCGATCCTCCTCGGCTTTCAATATGAGGAAATCAATCCTTTGATGTCTTTACATTTGCTAAGGGCTGCACCAATGTGTTTTTTGGAGACTTGAGGACCAACGAATGCAGAAAAAAGACAATTCCGCTTTATCTACAAGCTAAACTAAATCTCATGAGTGCCTAATTACATTATGTACAGTTTCATTACAATGAAAAGTGTCTGGTTTCTTATGAATGTAGCTAAAGATTTGAAAAGTTAGATATCACTGAAAATATTTCCCAATTTTCTTCATTTGTATAATTCACTTCACTGGGAAATACTGTCATAAGTATGATGAAAGAAAACAAATTGCAATAATGTTGCTACCAGCGGAGAAAAGCAACTTGTTATTTGTAGATGCAGAGAACAATATTTCAGGAAACACAACTTTAACTGTCAACAAATGCTGTATTTTTCTGCTTTTTCTCAATCATTTGTTCAGCGAAATCTCTGTTTTTGTGTAGTTTTCAAGGGGTCCTTATTGTCATTATTATTTTAAGGCTAAGAAAAAAGCACGTGCGGTCACGAATTACCCACATGTCCTCATCTGTGTGTTCTTGTGGTGGACGTGCGGGGCCACTGGGTCGAGCTGGGCTGGGCCCACGGTTCCCACAGCCTTTGTGGAGGCAGCCTCTGCTGCACTATCAGCCTCCGTCTCCGGCCCCCCAGCACCAGCGGGTCCCCTGACGTCAGCCCCAGGCCTGATAATGGGGTCTACGGCTAGCAGGAGAAGGCTGGCGGAGGGGTGGGGGCAGGAGATGGAGGGATGAGATGGAAGGAGAGTGGACGGCAGAGAGGGAGGGAATGGGGTTACACTAACAGAGCCAGTGGTGGATAAGAACCTCAGACAGATAAGACAGAGCAGAGTGTGGAGCCTCTTTTGTTTTCCACTGCTCCTCCTGTCTACCGCCAACTTTCTCTCATCCTCTCTGACGCTCTCATTCTCCTTCTTGGTCTATTTTCAATATTATGTCAGACTTCAATTTGTTAAACTCCTCTCCCCCACCCCTCTCTTTGTGCAAACAGAAAATATTCCCGCTGGTATTAGGCATGTTTGCTATGAGTTACAGCACCTTTTTTCCCTTTATGTTTTCAGAGGACAGACCTCCTCTTACTCACAGGGGGACAGAGGTGTCGGTACGAATGAATGAAAACTCCATGCACCTGTTGATGTTTTCCAGTCTCCACACACTCTTACACACTCTGAGACCTCCTGAACCACCTTTGTATGAACTCTGACTGAACCCCTCGTCACCTTCAGGTTCCATTGTTTTGATGACGTCACCTCACCTTTACCTAACCTGGATCTTACCCCTAATTTGCCCCTCATGTACAAACAACCGGCGTTCCCTCTGCCTGCCACATCACACCCCAGCTAAGCCCCATGTATGTGCATATTAAACACTCCTACAATTGTGTGTGTGTGCTCCCTATTTGCTCTTCAGGCCTAAGCTAGCCAACGGACTTTGGCCACTGCTTATCACAGGGAGAGGTCCTGGGATCCCTTGGTCTCCACTGCTAAAAATACACTTGTAATTGCTCAGACTCATACACACTTTCAGTGTCACGGGGCATCCCAGTATGAGGTTTTAGACTGGTAATATCAGGCTGTCGGGCAAACGGCTATCTAATACGATTGGTCAGTGTTCTATTCCACACACAACGAAGGGCTGATTGTTACAAGTCACCCATGAAACTTCATCACAGTTTATTGATTCCTTTATTCTTTAAAACATACATTTCGGAAAGATACACCCAGAAGAGGAATTTCAAATATTAGCCCGAAAGTATCAAAGTAATTACTGAACATTTGTTTACGTGAGTCAGTAAAGAAGCTTTCCAAACAGCCCAAATCTTCAGGACAAAAGGGGTTTTGATAATTGAATTCTTATCATCTGTAATTGAGTCTTGTGGGCTGTGTTTGCGCTGCTCTTCAAACTGTGTGAATCAAGAGTCCAAATCAGTACTTGGGCCTGTCGCCGATGAGAGCCTGCAACTGAGGAGTTAATAAGTTATTCAAAAACACACTCCCGGTTAATGGTGTGTGTATGAGCCGGAGATAGAGATGATTGTGTTGCTGATGACCAGGCATCTTGCTGAGAAAACTTGTGTGTGTGTGTGTGTGACTCTCTGACCTTATGAGCACAAACACAAAAATACTAAAGAAGGAGGCCCACATTTAGATCATCACACACTCCCATAAATAAAGATATTCCCCAAATCCCTCATCCCCTCCATAACAAGCTGAATGTGAACATAATAAAACCATTTCTCAGAAATGTTTGCTCATTCTGGAATGGATTTAATGGATATCTTTGTGTGTGGTATTGTGTCCTGGAAATAAGCTAAGTATTTCAATTAAAAACTGTGTCAGTTATCCGTGTATTGAGCACCAACAACTTTCATATCACAACTTATTCTGGCTTTTGAGCTGACTATATGTGGCAGCCATTGTTTTAAATTTAGATAATGGTCAGTTTCCCACCGCAGAAATAAGTGCTAAATTATCATCTGATTCTCACAGGACAGTTCCACAGATACAACAATCTAACGTGTGTACACTGAACAAAATGACATTTTCCCCGAGCTACATTTAACTCTACATTAAACATCTGAAGCAGGAAAATTATTTCAGGATCATTAAAAATCCTGAACAATTTTCCTGCTAAACTCAAATATTTAGTCTTGGTTACATCTTCTTAGGGGATATACAGTATTTGCTGATGAATTCCCCTTTGAGCATTGACCTTTGCCTTTTAATGACATCACCAATGACCTGAAAGTTTTTGACCGCATCTCATCCTTCCTGAACAAGCTCCAGCACAGAGATGGTGACATCATTCGTTGGTGGCTCTGGTTTATTTATGTTATGTTTATGAAAAGACGACTCACCACAAAATTTTAATTCTTTTCAAAGCATTTTATCAGCATAAAGGTTAAAAGATTCCAGAACAACAGTTTTTGATGTTCTCTGTCGTGTACGAATATTTATTCAGATTCCCAGAGTTTTTTAAAATGACATTGCATTTGCCATCAATAAAAAAACACAATTTTTCTGCAAACACCCAGTTATGCTGATGACCCTATGCACATAATAATACTGAATTAAGATGGCTTCAATCAGGGCTTCTCTTTAAACAGGTTTTTCACAAAATAGAAAAAATGTCAATTAAATGAAATCACAATAATTTGCAAAGCATTCCATTTGGCACATCTCACGCAGACTGCAGAAAGTAATAAACCCTACTAGAAGCAGCATTTTTACAGATTTTACTGCTTTTCTTTTTCAACAATATAAACCACATATTTTTAAAAATGAGATTCAGGGGAGAGGTTTAAAACGAGGAGCTGAGAGAAAAATACAACTTTCACAGAAGTCAAATGAACAATAATGTGCCAAAAACAGTGCAAAGAATTCTCATTTGAAAGCAATAGCTGACCATAAAAAAGCTTTCTATAAGAGAGAATCACTCTTTTAGTACAAGAAATGAAATCGTGCTTTATGTTCATGTGATCAGAGCACACAGCTGTAAAAATAATGCATTTACACGTGAAAGGTGAACTGTTACACAGTTGTTACATTGGATCCATTAATGAGTACATAAAACCATTTGAAGGCTATCAGATAAAAATCTGAGGTCTTTATGGGCCTTTTTAAGTCAGTATTGATCCTTACTGTTTCGCCGTTATCATCGTCACATGAGTGAACATCAGTCTGATCTGATAACAGCAAGACAAACAGGTGACATCAACAGGAACCAACGCACCGGAGATGAAAGGCCTTTAGCAGCACAAAAAAAAGGCGATTTTCCGCTTAGGTTGCAGAGCCAACTGCCAGAGAGGAATACCCAAGAGTACAAGTGAGTGACGACTGCGTGTGTGCGTGTCTCAGTGGCCTCTATCATTCCTCCCTCTGGTTTTCCTGCTTCTCATTTGAAGTGTTCTTCCTGGAGCCAGGAGTCTACAGGCCTGTGTGAGCGTGTGTGTTTGTGTGTGTGTGAGGAAAAAGGGCCAAAGTAAGTCACCGACCCCAAATGATTGAGTCTTTGCCCCAGCCAAGACGGGGACAGTTTTCCTGGTGCCTAGTTCAGACACACATGCACACGTCCTCTCCCACACAACCACACACACACACACACACACACAACCACACACACACACACAATACTTCTTCAGCAATAGTCTGCTGTAGTCCAGCACATGCCAGCATCTCTATCTAGTCCCTCACCCAACACCTCCTCATTCATATACACAGACAGCAAACACACACCAAGTCCACACAGTTACACCAAATCATCGTTGTAAACACACACTCAGTGTGCACGGGCTCTGGCCTGTGTCACTGTCAGTGCCGCAACCTGGCATATGCGAAAACACCCATGAAAACGCACACATGCAGCAACCCAGAGGAGGACAAACTCCTCCCGATTTTGAGGTGTTTTTACAAACATTTCACCTCATCTCGACAGGTTAGAGAGTCGGGCCGCACCAACCGACTCTCAAAACTGCACAAACCCACCGCTCAGTCATCTACCCCCCTCCTTTTAAAAAAACAGAGAATCCACGCCAGTGAATGGACCTTGATGCGATCACTGGACAGGAGCCATAAAAGCATGAATCACCTGTGACTTTGATGCCAATTTGTGCTTTCTCAAGCAAAAGGAGACACGCCTCGATATTATTAGCCAGCAATTGGTGGCAGTGTTATCAACCTGCAGTTACACATTGATAGCAGTTCCCCATTTCCATAGAGGCAACATTTCCCTGCTTTACTCCTATAGGAGATGGTGGAGAGAAGATTCCCCCCTAATACATTTTGATTATTGATACATAGATAGATAGATAGATAGATAGATAGATAGATAGATAGATAGATA
>CAJRST010012224.1:3891447-3960758 GCA_907169785.1 Menidia menidia | reverse complement strand
ATAGATAGATAGATAGATAGATAGATAGATAGATAGATAGATAGATAGATAGATAGATAGATAGATAGATAGATGGAAAAGCTTAGACAACATCAGAAAAATGTTGCACCAATATGTATTTTTCCATCAGAAAATTGCATATATTTTTTCATAATCACTTTCTTTTAGTGACATCAGCTTCTTAACACACACTTAGCAGGAGCGCTGTGCGGCCTTTATTGGCCTCTGTATGAGCTACATAATTCAGTGAGCGGCTGTCAGTGGGAAGTGGCCGGACAATGAAATGGCCTCGTGTGTTTATGTTTGCTGGTGTCGACGACAGGTATAAATCTGTCCTCACCAGGACAACAGCCGCCGGACACTTCCGACTAACCAGCCGTATTCTTCATTGTGTCAAGTTATAGGAAAAAAAGAAAAAAGAAGAAAAATACAGAAAATGAATTGTCGGCGCGTCAGATTCAATTCATCCACTATTCGAACGTGTTAAGAAGAGCTTTAATACTTCAGTTTGTTGGCTGCTTATCGTGGGTAATTTTGTCCTGCAAAAGCGCACAAAGATATGGAATAAAAACTGTTGTTCATAACGGACTTTTAGCAACATCATATTGACCAAAATATTGGACCTAAATGCCATGATGAATTATTGGACAAGCAGTCTCAATATTAAACATTTGCTCAAATTGGTATTTTAATCAATCACGCTAAATCTCTGTGCTGAAAGAAGGGGGAAAATAACAGCACAAGACTAACTTGGAAAAAATTAAGAGATTTTGTCGGTAAATCGAATCCATTTAAAAAAAATCTTTAGGACATTTTGTTCTATCTCATAATGAAATTATTTTTAGTGTTCAACATAGATAGATAATTAAAAACATTCACCACTGAGGGATCTGTTCACCTGCCAACGGCTCAAAACGCGTTTTGAAGGCCTGACTGCAGAGAAAAACTGTTTCGATCAAATAAACTAATTTAAAAAATGACGAAGTTAAATAAATAGGTAATATTTACTACATAAGTAAATTGATTTACATAAGTAAATCAATTCAGCTAATTATTAAGCAAACGGAAAACAAGGAGTGAGAATAATATTGATATATTAGCAAATATAAAATTAGGAAAATAATGGACTTTTTGTCTAATTTAAGGCTAGATGTGTGTTTGGGTGTGTGTGTGGGTGGGTGGATGGGTGGGTGAGTGGGTGTGTGGGTGTGTGTTTGAGAGAAAGAGAGAGAGAGAGAGTAGATAACAGCTGGATCTTGATTACAGGGAATAGTTCCTCACTCCTCCTCCTCTCTTGTATCCTGTGTCTTGTGTTTAGGCCTTTTTTAACATTTTTTTCTGAAAGTTGCCGGTGCTCTGCTCGCGTCAGCATCAGACCACACTTGGTCAGGAACCACAGGGCTTCCAGACAACACGTCCTTGCCTTAACGTGCTGTCCATCTCCGGCCTGACTGCACCCAAACTGTCAGTGGCAGCCTTTTTTTTTCTTTCTTCCCCCCTATAGCAGAACGGATGTTCAGCTTAAGGTTGAGGATATGTACCAAGGCATAATGACCACCAACCACGGACCCCCTTCCTATGAAGCCGGATTTCTCCACAGCGCCTCGGCGGGCGCCTCTCCGGTGTACGTGCCCACCACCCGGGTGGTCACCCCCATGATCCCCGCGCTCCCGTACCTGCAGAGCCCCGGCGCGTCGCAGCAGGGCAGCCCGGCGTCCGGCCACTCCGCCTGGGCAGCGCCGGGCGCGGACCCGGTCCCGTCCTACAACCACTCCCCGGTGTCCCCGCGCTTCGCCTTCTCCACCAGCCCGCCCCTCTCGTCCGGGGTGGCCACGGTCCGAGACTCGGCGGTGTCCTATAGCGGCGGCGGCAGCCCGCTGAACATCTCCGCCAACGGGAGGGAGCACTACGGCGCCCGGAGCCTCGGCGGCTCCTACCACAGCCCCTACTCGGCCTACATGAGCCCCAACGTGCACGGCGGAACGTGGTCCGCGTCCCCGTTCGACAGTCCGGTCCTGCACGGCCTCCAGACCGGCGCCCCCGGCGCGGCACGGCACCCGAACATAGGTGAGCAAGGAAAGAAGAAGGGTAAAAAAAAAAAAAAGTTTAAACATGGTTTAAAACTATCATTCACTTGCCATTTGTCGTTAAATGTGTTTTAATCATGAGACACAGACATGATGTGGTCCTTACGGAGCAAAAAAGAACAACACACAGTTGTTTCTTTTCTTCTTATTTTTAAATTGGGTCTGGTAGAAAATGAGAAAAGTCGTGATTCTTAACATTAAATACCAATTAAATACCCATATTTAATGGGTACCCACTGATTTATTGAATTTAACCTGCATGAACGTGACATATTTGACATGAGTAAAAAACTGTATCTCCAAAGATTAAAAAAAGATTAAAAAAAACATCTGTTACTGATTTAGACGTATATGGATACAAATAAATATATGAATGATAATGATGGTAAAACCAGGACAGGGATGAGATGAACGGACGGGCCTTTGTGGTTCACAGCGAAACATTTTCGCTGTGAACCACAGCCTTTTTCAGGCAGACAAGATTTCTAGCAGTTTGGCTGTAAACTGAAAAAATATTCTACAGAAAATAAATCCACAATAAGGTAAAATCTGAGGAGGTTTTAAATTTGTTTCTGAAGGTTTTCGATTTTGTACCAAACAAAATAACCTCATGAGCAAAAAGAAAATGATGATATTTGAATCGCCAGTCCGTAAATATGGTTGTGCAAAATAAATGATACTTTTTAATAAATAAAAAGTATATTTAGCAACTGAACTCACACGTATATATATATTGTGTTTTTCTGATTGGTTTAACCGAATAAACGATCCCAGGAGAGCGGTCGAGATTGTTTTTACGCGCAGAAAGTTTGGATGTTTTCGGATGAAAACATTTCCATAAAAAGACAGTTCTGAATTAAAGTTCATGCTAAATTAGTTAAATAAAACATTCCAATTCCACGAGAAGACAGTTGACCTAATGGGTTTATTTCGGACTTCGTTGCGATCTTTGATTAAATCATCTCAATTCAAACCTTTGGCGGTTTGACACATGACTGGATTATATCATGTATTACCAATCTTACAATAAATTCTAATTAATTTGAGAGTGAATTCTAGCACTTTTGGGAGATTTTGGCCTATCAGCTGTCGTGGCCTTTGGATCGCTTGAAATCTGGCTGTGATTTGATGAGTATTTTACGAACAGACTTCTCTTTGAGACTTTTCGCTCTTTTTTGTGTTTGTCTAAATAGAGATTTATGTTTGAAGAGCTCTTCAGACTGCAGTTGAAGTTAAAGTCTGACCCACTATGCAAAAAAAGTTGGCCTTTGACTGCAGACTCAAGTGCACTCTGAACCATTTAGATGAGATCATACAGCACAGTTGTTCTTATTGGGTTCTTTAAAGGCAGTAAATCACATCTTCGATATTCTGCATTATCAGTATTATT
The DNA here is from genome assembly GCA_907169785.1 of Menidia menidia. NCBI lineage: Eukaryota > Metazoa > Chordata > Actinopteri > Atheriniformes > Atherinopsidae > Menidia > Menidia menidia. The sequence goes on along the minus strand of CAJRST010012224.1, from coordinate 3,957,281 downwards.
TGTCTTTATTTATTCATTCACTTTTCAACGATCAAGGACCTTCTTTTTTATGCATAAGTTTTTATCTAGCTTTATATATTTTCAGAGCTGGGCATATATCTTACTATCAAAATAAATGGCTGATTACATCCCCATTATTGATTATGGCCAACTTCAGTGTTAGTTACTAATGAAGCCATGGGTGATTATTTAAAGTTAATCAAGAGGTCATCCCCACTGAGCTGAAAGAGAGAAGATGTGGAACTGAAAGATAAGGGGACTGATTCAGTCTGACTTTTTCATCTGATTGTGGTCACATTCATCATTAAAATGTGTCTTATTCATTCATTGCTTTTGTTCACAAGTGCTTCCAGTCATGCGTCATTGTTTTGCAACCAGAAGGAATGAAATCCATCTCAGTGTTTGATGAAGTGGCCTTCAGTCATGTGGAGCCCATTGTTCTGTAGGGCAGGAAGAAAAGGAAAACACTGGTATCTGTTAGGTTGTATTGGTAATCAAATTTGAATCTGCAGTTGTTTACTGACCCTGAATTAAAAAAAAAAGCACGATATGTGGTTTTAACTATAAGATTTACATTTCTTAATGATAAAAAAATAAAACAATTCTGTATCTCTTTTCCTGAGATAATTATTTGGTAGTTTCAACGCGCATGATTAGATTTCATTTGCGTATAAAAATGATAAAAAATTAATCAGATTTTATTCATGTGGATTTGTGCACATGTTGTATTATGTCTTAATTTGATAATTTTGGAGGAGCTTTGATTAGTTTTGAGAAAAAGAAAAAACCATACCATTGTAACTAACGTTAAAAAATTCATAATTCTTTTTACGGATTCATAAATATTTTAGTTTCTAAATAATCATGAGCAGTGCATTCAGCAGACTTTGTAATGTCTCTGAATGCTAGCAAACTAATAATGATAATAATGACAATAATCTAATAGAAAATTAGAACATGAGTGACACGGTGTACAATTGCTTTAAAGGCCAGTGCTGGTGAGTGAAGATGAATTTTAGCTAATAAAAAACTCAAATCAGGTTGACATAAAGAAAGAAAAAAACAAAATCATAAGATTTTAATTAAATTGAGCAGTGAGTGGGGATGTGAAGAAAGAAATACAGTACATGTGTAAAAAAAAATGTTTATACTGAAATACACTGAACTGCTAATTCCCCTGAACCGCATTCCTGTGTCCGCTCAAACACCGTACAGACAGTGGTCTGCACGTCACATTCAAATGAGTCTTTTATTTCCACTTTCACCTTTGACCTCCTGGAGTGTTTGTGGGGATGTTTTGAAGCCATACTCTGATAAAGCGACACACTGACAGCTACACAGAGGAAAAAACATAAACTTCCATTATGATAGAGGTGGATACAGCAGGATTTCTCTTGTGTATTGTCTTGTTTGCTGCGATGTGTTGGCTACAACTTCTGCCTGGCTCAAGGTTAACTCGCCCCGCCGCCGTCTCCGTTTGACTCTCAACCTTGAGGAGGTCTGCTCGCGCATGACTCCAGTTGTACTGCGCGGCGAGGGGAGGAACAGTTGTGGGCCAGATTTATGTGAGCGAGCTGAAGAGGAGTTTGTTGTGCGCAGTGAAGTGTGCGCTTAAACGCTCAAGATGTGATTTAACTGCAATTTTACGGCTTTTGTGTTGCTGCTTTCTGCAGTTTATCATGGGGTTTTCTGTCCGGCCGTTGTATGGCGGCCTGTAATGGCGGTGCGACTGCTGTAAGAGGGGAGAAAAGCCGGGCCGTGCCTTCAGCTCTAGATTGATGACTCCTGTCCCGAATGGCTAAGTGTTTCATTGGAGATAATCTGTTATGGAGGAGAAGATTACATGTATCAGATGACAAGTTATCTGAGAGAAAGAGGGAGAAAGAGATGTGATAGACGTTTGAATTTGATGGGGCTCTATACCATCTCTATTTCCAGCCGGATTTTATCTCTCGGGGAGCTGGGAGATAAGGAGGGATTCCAGGCTGCTGAGGGGGGCCCGGGGCTGCACTCAGCATCTCCTGCTGGTGTGTGACAGCACTGCAGTGTCTATGCCTGGATTTAGCCACAGGAATCTGGAGGGGGAGAGGGGGGAGGGCAAGCATGTGCTGAGGCTTCATTATAGTTAAAAAACAAATCCGGTGAACCACAGCAGAGCCGGTTTGAGTCATTTTCCACGTCTGAATGATGAAGTACTGACGTCACTTCGCTAGAATTTGCGTTAACTTATGGGACTATTTCTCATTTCTTATCAGATTTGTTTGATGACTTTGCTGAGGGGAGAGAGTGTGTGAATTGTGGGGCGATGTCAACCCCCCTCTGGAGGCGGGATGGGACTGGCCACTACCTATGCAATGCCTGTGGACTCTACCACAAGATGAACGGCATCAACAGACCACTCATCAAGCCCCAAAGACGGCTGGTAGGTGACGGCCAAGCAAGCACGATGTCATTCCCTTCTTCATTAGATACTTCAAAATGACATCACTGCCTCCTTGAATAAAAAAAGGACCACTCTTCTCCCCTTTTGCAAAAAAAAATGACGTGTTGTATCTGCTGCAGTCTGCCTCGAGGAGGGTGGGCCTGTCCTGCACTAACTGTCACACCACCACCACCACCCTGTGGCGGCGAAACGCGGAGGGAGAGCCGGTGTGCAACGCCTGTGGCCTCTACATGAAACTCCATGGGGTAAGGGAGAAAAAAAATCTGTAAATGAATCTATGATTTGGTGGAAATTTGTGCAAATATAGTCAGTTGCACAGATGTTGTAAGATCCAACAGAACACTGTACAAAAGCTTCATCGTTTTATTTTTCTGTATAAAAGATTGGCATTTTGTATCAAATACACTGATATTTTATACACTTTGAACATATTTTTCCTCATTCTGTAATTCAGCAGCAACTTGCGTTACATTCTGTTTATTCACTGCTGTTTTAGCTTTTGTCTCTTTAAACCTGCCGGAAAATCTAAGTAACACATTTTTAGAACAAATAATAACAAAAAAAAAAAAAAAAGAAAAAAAAGAAAATAAAGAGGAATTTTTTTTCTAGAGTGCTGCACTAATGGAACACACCAACTCTATGTATTGATATGTAATCTAAAGTGTGTCCATTTAGTTTAATCTCTGATATCATTGAAGTCAATACCAGTGTGTTGGTGGACAATCTGTCCAAGAGATGCTTGTTCAGCATTTTTTTTCTGTTTATCCTTGAGAACAAGGAGTATTCCAATGTGAAACAACATCAGCTGAGCCGGAATATCTTCAAGTAACAACTGAAAAAGAGAAGATCACTAAAAAAGATAAAACAACCTAATAACATGGCAAATTACTATCCTTGAGGTGTCACTGGGTGGAGACTGGGAGAGGTGTGTTTATAGGAAAATACAATTTTATACTGTTTTATGGTGATCGTTATTATCTGCTTTTTTTTTTCAATTGCATAAACTGTTCATTTACAAGCAAAAAAAAAAAGTAAATGTTATATAACATGGGTACCATCACCTCACAGCAAGAAGGTTCTGGGTTCAAGTCCCGGGGAACCAGGACCTTTCTGTGTGGAGTTTGCATGTTCTCCCTTTGTCTGCGTGGGTTCTCTCCCGGTTTTCCGGCTTCCTCCCATCGTCCCAAAACCTGCATGTTAGATTGATTGGACATTCCAAATTGCCCTTAGGAGTGACCAGGGTGTACCCCGCCTCTCGTCCATTGACTCCTGGGTTAGGCTCCAGTTCCCCCACGACCCCATTAGGGAATAAGCAGTAATGATAATGGATGGATAGTTAATGTATATGACAGCTATTTTGAAAAACAGACATTACTACAGTACAGACAAGATATTTAAGATATTTTTTCGTACGGGGAAAACCCTTCCATTGAAAACCCTTCCTATTTTTTTTAATGAATAATAACAGATTATACTGATATTTACTGACTGACGGTTCTCACTTCTTAACAGGTCCCCCGACCACTGGCTATGAAAAAAGAAGGGATCCAGACCCGCAAACGCAAACCCAAGAACCTCAACAAGTCTCAAACTGGTGCGGTTCTAAAGCACAACTCTGAACTGTCCCAGAAATTAGCACACATTTGTAGATTTGGAAGTCAAGCTGAGTTAACATACGTGTGCATTGACCTCAGTGCTGTTGTTCCCCACAGGGACTCCAGGCAGTGAGGGGACATCAGTTACACCCACCAGCACTCCCCGCTCATCCACTTCCTCCACTACCGCCACAGATGAGTCCCGCCAGATAAAGACGGAGCCAGAAAATCACAACTTGTACACACAACACAACACACACACACAGGTAGGATACTTTACGTCAACAAAGAGTCATCGTGGAGCAAAAGTCAATCAGATTTCTGACTCCACAAAGTTTAACTGCTTGTTATTTCTGTAGCAAACAAGCATTGAAAGAGATCAACAAAAGCTAATTATTACGTTGCTCAACCTTCCACACGATGTAAGACATGGGTCATCGAAGTATTCCAAAAATCCATGTTCCCTGTCTCTGTCCTTCCAGATTTCAGCGCTACCAGCCTACATGGCAGCGCAGGGAGGTGCCATTCCTCTCAAGGTGTCCCCTGGGGGGCACGGCGGGTCGTCCAGCTCCAAAGCGGAGCCCTGGAACAACCTCATCCTTGCTTAGGATACTCCCAGCCCAACATCCCAAAAGCTACCTATGTACAGTACACTAATGAGACCCTCCTGTGACGACTGTCCTCAGTCCAGATGATCCCAACCTTCAGTTAAATGATCAGGAACGAAGACGTGGAAGCCACTGCAGATGAGAAGAGATCTTGAACACTTTAGCACAGACACAGTGTGCAATCAGAGCAGCCGAGGACTGAAAAAGAGGATGAATGATTTGCCTGCAATGGTCGGATTTTGAAGTATTCGTTTGCTATTGTAAGGCATAAGATTGTGGTGAATTTTGCCTCAGAAATACAGAACAGCTGGGTATAAAAAAATTAGAAAGACTGCTAGCAAAATCTGTCACATGGTCATTGACGGAGGGGTTGCGCCAAGTATTTGTGATGGAGACGCTCGCAGCAACAGTACAGAAAACATGTTTTACACCGGACCTTAGTGATATGATATCCACAACAACACAGTTACACCACCACAGTTCAAACAGGGCAAATTACTTTTTTGTCTTTTTAATTTACAGGGATTCTTGGTTTTTCTCACTTTAAATAACAGTTTTCGACCAGCCATTGCAGTATTTCTGTAATTATTTTAGAACCTCGGTAGTTATAAGGCGGAAGCATATTAAAAGTTTGTATCTACATTAAAAAAATGTACTTCAAACACATGATGAAAAAAAAAGAACTATGACCAATCTGACCTATCTGTTATAGTAGAATAAACAATTTTCTTTCTTTTAATTTTTGGACAATCAGTCCCAAAAAATGATTGTGCAAACATGCATAAAAGCAGAATAATGGATTTAACCTAAAGCAGCCATTTTCAGTGGTATTAATCAGAAATGGCCAGAAATGGATAAAGTTAGCTTGCCTAACTCATAATAAGTTTGCCTAACTCAAATCAGTTTCAGATTATCTTAAACCGTCCAGGTACCATCACTGTGACTGCCTCTGTACAAATTCTGCCCAAATTCACAGGAATACAGCTAACAAGAACATCAAAAATAAGTACTGTGTGCTAACAGCATGTGTAAAATACTTTCTGGCCAATACAAAATTGCCTTTATCTTAAGCAGTGAACTGTCAGTTATAAACAGGATGATATGAATTTTCTCTCATGTTCCACTACTACACATGTATAACAGTTTTAGAATCATAGACTTACAGCAGATCAACATCCAGACATGACACCCATCACTCCCGCCAGCTGCAATACCTCAACGGACATAATCTACCACTCTGTGCAATAAGACTTCCTCTGTTCTAGAGTATTGTTTCTAAGCATTCTGCAGATCTATTTAGAAATACTAAATACCGAAAAGATCGGCCACCAATGACCACAGTTATAAAGGACAGCAGATAAACTACTTAAGCAGCTTGAAGGCTGTGTGGTGTGGATAGTGGACACACAGCGCCTTCTGCTGGCTTTAACTCAAATGTGCAATGGCATTTCCAGTCAACTCAAAAGGTATTTATTATAATTGGCCTAAACCATGATTCACCTCATCATTTTCATCCATGGAATGAGTTGTTTGATACACTGTGTATAATGATGCAAACTGTACAGGATGCTCGCGATGCTTTTAATTTGCTTGTCACAAACAAGCATGGAGGCAACCAATGGAAATGTCTGAAACAAGTGTAATTACACAAATGACAAATGTATGAGCTTACATATAAAAAAAGAACCAAAAAAAAAAACACCACTCCAGTATAATTATGTACTACATCATTTGTGATATATTGTAGGTAATGAGAGGAATAAAGACAAAGCATTTTGACATGATGCAAATTGTTTATGAAGTGCAAAAGTGCTGCCAGTGCATGACCTCCAGAACAGACATGAGATTTGCACCAGAACAGGTCTTGAATGTAAATCTCAAAACTGTAATTTCCCGATATGTAAATACACGTCTGTGAGCTTCCGAATATCTCTGATAAAGAGTTTGACGGTGCGTTGATTGAAGTCGTCAGTCAGCTTCTCCCTGACAGAGTCTGCATACCTGTGCTGTGCCATCTCCCTCCAGCACTCTTCAAATTCACGCCTCAAGTCATCCTGTCGGCCATCACAAACCTGAGAGGTGAAAGTGTAACTGAGCGTGAAAGCTCTTCCTCTTTCTAATTGCGCCTGGAAACTTTCGTTTTTTCCCGAAAGCAGAACCTCGGCTGCTTCAAGCATCGTGTTCAACTCCTGCGTCAAGAGCTTTTTCTCCTCCTCCGATTCAGACTCTAAAACGCTGTTCATGCTTTTGAAGTAGCTCTTCCAGTCCGGCGTATTCACTGTTGTTGTTGAAGGGAAGTTCTCTTGTTCCGATTCCAGCAGCTGTCGAGCCACGCAGAAGACTGTTTCACATAAAGGGCTGAGCTCGGCACTTTTTTCAGCCGCTTCCACGTAGCTCTCATAGTCCACACTTTGATTAATGCATTCAATCTGTTTGTAGTTAATATCCCTAAATATGTTTTCTTTGCTTCCTTTGAAGCCCCAGCATCTCATGAAACCAATATGGCTTTTGACACCGTACGCACTCCACCACTCAAAGGCCTTATGAATCAGTTTTAGCATGCAGGGCTCTGTGTTTCTGGCCAAACAGGGACTGTTCATTGTGAATACAAACACCTTCCAGTCCTCAGAGATGTCCCCTGCCTCCAGAATCTCCTGGGTCTGTTTGATAATGAGGTCCTCGCTGTGCTCCCCACTGTTGTAGTTGGGATAAAATGGTCCATACATGATCATTTCCTCTCTTTTCTCAACAACTGCCCAGGAATGCTGTTTCTCCTCTACACAGAATTCTTCTGCAAAGTCACGGTGAAATTCCAGAAACTTCCGGTTCACAGAGTCACTAAGCAACAAGTCTTCTGTGGTTTCTTTGGATTTGAGATGCTCTAAAACTTTCTTCACAGAGTTCAGTGTGTCAGCCCAGGAAGCCGTCTGCTCAGATAGCTTTGTCGTGTTGGTTGGCTGGTGGCCCCTCCGGTTCTCACTGGACTCGTATGTGTGGGTATGACCGTGGCTCAGCCTGGCATACAAGAAAAACTCATCTCAAAATGTAATAATTTAAACAGAAATGTTTAAGCAACTGGCTGTTTTTAGTTTGTGTATACTGTGTAAAAAAATTTTAAAAACCTATTTCATTATCATCTGAAAAACTAATGTGGTGTTTTTATGTTGATAAACGTCTGCAATGTGGTCCTAAATCACTTTTACTTTCACTTTTGAGGTGTCTTTAACCCTCATATTATGTTAGAAAAAAATTACATTGATTATGTTGCGGGTCATTTTGACCCGCACCATGTAAATGACTGCAAAACAGTAAAAAAACAGGTGAAACAAATAAAAAAATATGTAATATTGAATGAACCTTTAGAAAAGTGACACACAATACATTTTTAACTCCAACACTTTCTTTAAGTACTATTTTTTGGGGGATTTTCCCTCTTCACTAACACATTTTCGAATTTTAATATGTACTTTCTGCGGGTGTAATTCTTACATTTCACACAAGAGGTACTTATTTACTGTCTTCTTGGGATGGACAGACCTGGCATCCTGGTTTTCCCTTTCTTTTTCACCTGTCCACTGGGTGTTGGTTGGGGGACCTGAGCTTGACCTTTTCAATGATAGCTGCTGCTAATGCGGGTCAAGCTAGCCTGGCTCGAGTCTGGATCGAACTGGCTCTGACAGCTGTATGTTGCTGTGACTTTGTCCAGATTTTCAACTCCTCCTTTGGTGGATTTATAACCCAGGATCACTTGTGGCTTCAAGTCCTCTCTTGTGCCCAGAGATGCATCAGCTTCCATTGTACTCAATACAAGAACATTTTTGTTTATCTTTGGGCGGTATGAGACAACTGTCACGTTCTCAATGAAAGCAAATACTGAGGTCTGCCCTGCATCTTCTGAATTTCACTGAGAAGTTCTGGCTTGTTGCATCTGACTGTTCCCAACATGGTCAGCTTTCTCTTCTGAAGTTCTTCTCCAAGGCATTCCTTGTTACTTTGGAACAAGTGACAAAAGGTTGTCACAGGTGATGATATGACCTTGCAACCCTTCACTAATCTCCAGCACCACATGCATCCCCTGATTCCTCCAGGTAGCTTTTCTAGTGCATACTTGCAGATTCCATGCATAGCTGGATTTGCATCACAGGCAGCCAATATTTTGGTGCCATTCTTGGCAGGCTTGTTGGGTGTGTACGGTCAGAAAGGACAGCGCCCCCTGAATGGAGCAAGACTCTCATCTACAGTAACGTGGGGACAAGGATTGTCTTCAATCCAGAAACTTGCAGTTGCTACTCCCCTTTGGCCTGTACACTCCAGCTACTAACAGAAATCTAACGTAACCATGCAAGTCAGTCTGATCCAGTGGCTTCCATTTCTCTTGAAACACGTCTCCCCTCTAAGTTGGTCATTTCCAGTATCATCCTCTCTATTGGTGGGGATATGAAGATCTGAAATGCTGATTGAATCGAATGAACTATTGTGACGGCAAATCTTGTATGACGGGAGTCATATTGATCACATTGGAAGATGCCAGTCTGCCTCGACTTTGGGGTGGTGATGTTGGGTATTTTACACAGACCCTCAGACCCAAACCCTTCACAAACACCTGGGACTGGGTCTCAGAGGCAATGAAAATACAAGTACACTGAAGAGACATGTTTATTTTGGATCTGAACAGCTACTTACCCACATTAATGGTGTCCGGGTCAAATTGACCCGCAACATCATCTTTGTATACAAACTCTGCACAGACCCCCCCGTACACAGCAGAGTAACCAGATTTCACACACAGGTTCATGACCCCAGATGAGGAAAAGTCACCAAATTTCATGAAGAAAAAAAAAGGATAACCAGCACTTTTACCAACACAAAAACTGAAACGGGTCAAATTGACCCTTAACATAATATAAGGGTTAAAAGAAAAGGATGGGAAATATATTTGGTGGTCATTTTAGAAAGGTTTTTTATGCAGAAAGTTGAAGACTAAACTGAAGCCAGAGAGAAGCACAGACAACAGGCACCAAAAAGCGAGTTGAGGGAGGTTTGAGGGGGGCTGAAATTGTTTAACTCTTCTTCTAATTTAGAGCCATTTCTAGGAAGGCAACTGTACCTTAAACATGTTTCCTTATATTGAAAAGATAATAAAAAAAAACACAAAATAGTAATGTATGAGTATAACATACTGGAGCTCAGTCAACCACAAACACCTTTTCTGACTTAAAACCTGGTACAAGTGTTCAAAGTGACCTGCATGTTTCAAGTTGAAACATGCAGGTCACATAAAAAGTGAGTACTCACGCCAGCTGATCGGGCGGTTTGGCTTTGTCTGACCCGGCGATTAAGCGTTTCTTTCTACAGATTGGAGGCGGATCTCCATATTCGTGTGGCACAGGATGCTTACGGCTAAAGCTGCATGCAAACAGACAGGGATGATTTACATGATTTATTTACACAAACAGTGAGCAGTACATGTATAGAACATATTGAAATAAACTATGCAGGCCGGAAGGTCTGACTTAGAGACATATCCAAATGCGGAAATTTGGAAGGTGAAAGGTAAAATGTGAGTCTAAAAGACAAAACAAAGATAGACACTTGTGTGAAAAAAAACACTTGTACCTGAAAAAGTACCTGAAAATATTTGTCCATATAAAAACTGCGTATACTCACGTGGAGAAATCCATCATGTCTCCTAACCACTCTGCTCTCAAGACATGCTAAAACACAAGTCCTGCTTTCCCTGAGTGCATGCAGTTCCAGCTCAGTGACTTCCAACACTGACAACCCAAGCGTCAGTGGAATTGTCCCACTTGCACACAAGTAAATCACTTGCTCCTGCCAGCACTGAGCTCCACCTCCATAAAGATCCTATTGATACCAGACCTGGTTGCTGTACTGCATTTTCAGCCAAGTTTACACCTGTGTGTTATCAACTCTATCCACTGTTCCCCTCTTTTCGAAACGTCAAAGTTTTCTAAAGCATGCAGATTAAATAAATTAGTAAGGCATGGGAGTGTCTGATGGAAGACAGAGATAAAGATGATGCCCCACTACACAGATTAAACTGTTTTGGAGTGTCACAGTGCTTTATCGAGACTGTTTATGGAACTTGGAAGCTGGCTGGAGTTCAGCTCTTAGCCCTTCAGCAAAATACAGTGCATCAAGACTGTACATGTCATCATTGCCTCCCGTTATATGCTCCCAAAATTAAAGGCAAGTTCAAATACAACAGTTTATATGTCATATCCGTTAATCTGTCTGAAATATCCACAGTAAAAGTGAAAGTTTGTGTCTGCCTTAGCAACAATGAGTTGAAAGGTGCCGACTTCTCATATTACATTTTCAAAAATTACATCAATTTCTAAACTGTTATGTATCTTATTTGTGATCATTTGTTGTCGTCAAAATGTGTACAAGGGTTTAAAAGCTTGAGCAAACAATTTGCTTTTGCTAGACAGATATATGCTGAAAAACATGTTAGGCAAGATGTGGGTGTGTTTAGCGTCTCCCAAACATCTGTCACGGTTATTAAAGAGCTGTTAAAGAAAAATGTGGCTCTGTTTCATAGTAAAAAATGTGGAATTTATAATTCATACTGCAGGCATAGTTAAACAGACAAAGAGGCCTTTGACACAGGATCCACAGAGGTGGTAAAACACGCTGCTGCCACACAGCAGCGCTCTCTGCACTAAAAACAAAAGAGAGGAAGTTTTCTTACACCTTCAAGCCTTCCATAAACCCTTTCTCATTTGAAAATATCTGCGGTTATATAGCCTGTTATGACTTTAGATGCAGTTGTTTGATTTTTCTCTGTATGCATTTGGTTGCAAGAAGGCAATAAAACCACCTTTTCAACATTTGTATCACATTTGCTGTTTGACAGGAGACCTATTCTAAACTATTTGGATTAAGACTGGTCTTAACCCACATTTACATTGATCAAAGCTAGTTTTTAGATTAAAATTTTATGGGATATAGCTAATACTGCTACCATTCATATATAACAGCCTGAATGTGTCCCTTTCAGTTTCACTTGGCAAAAGTTTTATAAAAAATACAATCATTAAAAAAACTCCTACATCTACGCAGGCCCTCCCCACAATGAAGGATGATGAAAAAAATCTCAAATGTAGCCCTCAGTGATTTCATTCAAAAGGGTTAGGTTAGACGTTTGGATAGGACTGAAATCCTGTAGGGATGGGCCTGTAGGCATGGGCCAATTCTTTATTACTTTACATGTTACGGCAAGAAAATTGTCTCGAGCAACATGATTCATGGCTGAATTCTCCTCACATTCAATAAAGTTCTGCAGCCATTGTCAAGGCTTACTGAGACCTCTGCACACAATTAACAATTGCTAAATAGCTCAGTGATAATAAGAATAATATGAATACTGGTGAAGTTTATAACTTTTAATCTGTTTTTTTGTTTGTTCCTACCCTCAGTTAGGAGCAGGCAGAACTACTTTATTGGTCCGAATCAGAAAGACTACATAGCTCTACTGCCTTTGAGGCATGATAGGCCGACTGAGATGCTGCACGAATGTTTTGCAACCGTGAGACATGATAAATCCTGCTAATGCTCTACCTGTGGTGTCTGAGGGGAGAATGTGACGCATGATGCATTCTTCATTTAAATTTGACTTCACTGAAGGAGTCCTCTGAGAAAACCTCCTCTCCTAGCACCTTGAACACATCTAACCTTCAGTCCCTTACATCTCGGGCCTGCTTTTCTTGCACTGTTATTGAACCAGGTTTAAACAGGCACATGCAGATTGATATTGAGTTAAAAACCTGTCACTAGCCTTGAGTGCACTCATACAAACATGTCTCGTTCACTGCATGTGATCTGCATATAAAAATTGAAGTCAAAGGGACGGCTGTTAGAAACTGACTGTGCTTCCCATGTTTGGACTGTACAGTAGAACGGGCTGCAGCCTGTTGACTTGTTTACATGCAACCTGCTAATGAGGCAGCTCAGCTTAGCAGAGAGCTTTACCCCCCACACAGCTGAGTGCCAGTTAAGACACCTACCACAGCCTCATTTCACTAATCATAAATATATTTTAGATCATTTAGCATTTAAGTTTGTATAAATGTTCTTTTTGTCACGTTTTTGGGAGGAAAATATGTTTGAGGTCAGTATTCATCTGCCTTTAATTGACATAAAGCTACTATCAGAGAGTGTTTTCAGTTGGTGGAAACTGTCAGGTGACCACAGTCAGCTCAGTTCAGCCTCTTAGAGACTGTAAGAAAATAATGAACAGGTATGCTTTCTGTTAGAATAACTAACCAGTAACCAATCACAGGGCGCGCCCGGACGACGGCACATTGGGGCGGAGCATCACGCCAGGCGCTTTGGTTTCCCATTGGACCGGCGGCTGCGAAGCCACGACGCACTAGCCAATCAGAGCCATCGGTCGATATGACGAGTTTTGTCCCCGAAAGCGGTGCTCAGTTAATGGTGGTCACCGTCCCGCTGCATCCCACAGCGTCGATGGGGAGCATCCCTACTGGTCAGCACGTCGTTTAGTCAGAGTAACAGCCAGACAGCGGGGAGGACATGGACATCCTGAAGTCTCTGGGACACCCGGAGGAGATATTTAATCTGTTCAAGTTCAAAATGGGAGGATGCAGAGCCGTCATGCCGAAGTTGGACTACGTGAGTACATAATATGTATACACACATGCGTATAAGCATCTAAATACGCGTGCACGAAAGCATACGCTGAGATAAACAGTTATAAGGACGAGAGAGATGACGAAGCACACCAAGTTGCACTTCTCTGGGCATCTACGCTGTCAAGTTGCCGTGAATCCCCCAATCTGCGACGCAGCGGATTGACCCCAGACAGATAATTGGACTTCTTCAAATTAGACATGTGTGATCACTCTTGTTGGCTTGCTGCACACAGGCAGGGATGTCCATTGACGTGGGATTTGGCGTTGCGTAATGGGCTTGGAGGGTTCACGGACGAGGAGAGATGCTGTGGCCGTGTTTGACGGCTAATCCCCCCCGTTTTAACACCGGCGTGACCCGGAGTGGCAGAACACGAGCAGGCTGCGATAAAAGTGGAGCCCTCAACAGCCTCCTTCTTTTAAACAAGAAGAAAAACATTTAAAATTAAGGAAATAACGACAGAGAGGAAAAAAGTCCCCAGAAATGATGATTTGATTAAAACAGCTCTGCTGTGTTCAGACACCTTTATGTCTTTAGTAAAAGTATGCTTTTACTGCTTTGTATGAGAAGCATTTCATTTAAAAGAATGAGCAGAGCCACTATGCTCTGCTCATAAGATAACCAATCAGAATACTGCTCCATACACCATACACAACACTCTTCAGAGATAAATGGTGTGGCCTCTGTGGAGCCTCTGCTCTGGTAATGAGTCTAAACATCAGTCTGGTGTTAGTCTTCTATGGTTACATACAAACTTGTGGGAGGCCAGGCAGATATGGGATAACGAGGATGTATGAAACTCGATATGCACAAGCTTGAAGATAGTTCTCAAAGTTGTCAAAAATTCTGTCTTGACATAAAATGTTTATTTTTATCTTACAAGTGCAGGCCTTGCACAACTTCTCACTTCCCATTCTAAAGGCGCCTGTATTTTGACACATGCCTATGCCCATATGGGTGTTCTTTTCATGAGGTTGTCGTTTCATTTGCTTTATTTATATAATGCTGACAATAGTTGACTTTGATCCCATCGACGTAAACTTTATTTTCATTCTAAATGGAGTGTAATAAAATTTATTTTAGCATCGCCTTCAGAAAATGTCGTCAGCTGCAGTTCCCTGCATGTACCAGCAGGTGTCAGCAAAGAGAAACTTCATTCACCTCTGCTTACTCTGAAGAGTTGTTACTAAAGAAAAAACAAGGTCACATGTAGTCTATAATGCATGCATTTCTTTATATTTCTCATTTATTATAACGGGCATGTCTAAACTAACATTAAATTTGGACGCTTTACAATGAGCCAAATTGTTGTCATGCTAGTTGCACGAACGATATTACTGCTTTTTCTTTTCTTTTGTTAAACTGTCAAACGATCATTATTCTACGCAAAGATGTGTTGGCGATAGATTCAGTTGAATATTCAGGACGAATCAGGGTTAAGGAGCTTCATTTATTGCCGAACGCTTATTAGGAAACAGTCGCAGCTGCCATTGTTTTGGTTGGAGGTGGGAGGAGTACGTCGTGAAAACAGCAGATCTACAAACTACCCGTGCTAGCTCTGCTAGCTTGAGCCCGACGCAGGGGTCGTTTACAGATCTGCGCAGCGCCAGTTAAACCCTCCCGAACGCCCTCCGTTGGATTTCCCCCCCCACTCAACACGCTCGACCCCCCTCAGCTCGCGTGTCCTCTACATGGACTTAGAGTTTGAAACTAGCCCACCGAGCGTGGAGTCCTCATGGACCGTGTCGTGTCGTAGCCGCCGCGTAGGGTCTCTCGCATGGCCGGAGCTTGCTGCAAGT
Organism: Menidia menidia; assembly: GCA_907169785.1. Lineage (NCBI taxonomy): Eukaryota > Metazoa > Chordata > Actinopteri > Atheriniformes > Atherinopsidae > Menidia > Menidia menidia. The sequence continues at coordinate 3,942,160 of CAJRST010012224.1, read as the reverse complement.
GTCCGGTCTCGCTGTCCGTCTTCAAACGCTCCCTCTCGGTGGCTCCGCGGGGCTGCGGGGCCGCCCCGCGGTCCCTCCGGCAGCAGGGCTGGAGGCTCGGGGACCGCGGCCTGGTGGAGGCCGCCCGGCCCTGCAGCGCTCTCCGGACCGCGGGCTCCTACCGACCCGCGGCCTTCCTCTGTGTGTCCTGCCAGGAGTCCATGCGCGAGAGTCTGCGGACCTGTTACGTGTATCTGAACCAGACGAGCCGGAGCTTCGCGGCCGTGATTCAGGCGCTGGACGGGGAGTTGAGGTGAGTCAGAGCCTGGGTTTGGTTTACAGGTGATGAGGGGTGTGTGTGTGTGTGTGAGTATGTGTGTGTGTGCGGGCATCAGGCATGTTTTGTGGGGCGGGGTTGGAGTTATGATCCTTGGGGCTCTTCTTCATGATGGTTTATGTGATGTAAAAGAGCTGGAACGAAAACACTGAAACCAATAGGAGTGTAAGTTTTTTGGATCATTTCTTGGTGGTGCATTAGTCTCAGGCCTCAGGAAAAACAAGGTAAATACCACGTGTGCAGTTGGGTCACGTGCCCCAAATGGAAGTATTTGACACAGCATTGCAGTTGCATTCAGTGGTCTCCTGCAGAATGCAGGTTCACTTTTATTATTCTCGTTTTTCAAATGAATCTGATTTCTTCCAGTTTGCTTTTTGTTATTAAGGAAACGTAAAAGTCTGCCATTTCAGTGTCTGCATTCGAAAAAGCTGCAGCTGCTAATTTGCTCCTCCATCTTTTTGGATCCAGACATGCAGTCTGCATCTTTTACCTGGTGCTGCGTGCGTTGGACACGGTGGAAGATGACATGACTATCCCCCTGGATAAGAAGGTGCCCATGCTGAATGATTTCCACACATACCTGTATAAGGAGGAGTGGTGCTTCACAGAGAGCCAGGAGAAGGATCGCCAGGTTCTGGAGGATTTTCCGACGGTCAGTAGCACCGCGGGCTTGCATTGATTGGACAGAAGAGGCTGTTGTGTTATTTAGAATATCTGTGGCACAGGCTAATGCTGTCGTATATGAATGACTCTGATCGTCATGCTTCCTTTGAATCCAGATATCACTTGAATTCAGAAACCTTGCTCAGGAATACAGAGACGTCATCTCTGATATCTGCCACCATATGGGAGTCGGGATGGCTGAATTCCTGGAGAAGAAAGTGGGATCTATGGCGGAGTGGGACCAGGTACGTGTTCCTTTCGTGTTAGAGGCCCGGGGGCAAAATAAAATTCAACTTACATGCTATAGCTGTTTATTAAGATTTACTGCACACCAGAAAAAAACCCTTAGTCTCACGAACAGAGATTAGACACATCTCAGATAATGTTGGGTAAATATTTCATCACTGAAAGTCTAGTCAATAATATCTGGGCAGTGTGTGTGTGTCTGTCTGTGTGGTCTAAACCACTTTAGATATCACAGAGGGGGAGGGAGACTTCATTTTTCAGACACTGTTTTAATGTTGTGCCAAAAAGGCTGTAATCAACTTTTTCCTGCGCAGTACTGCCACTACGTTGCCGGTCTGGTTGGCATCGGACTGTCTCGGCTCTTCTCTGCGTCCCAGCTGGAAGACCCTGAAGTGGGGCTGGACACGGAACTGGCCAACTCCATGGGCCTGTTCCTCCAGAAGACCAACATCATCCGAGACTATCTAGAAGACACGACCGAGGGACGTGCCTTCTGGCCACAAGAGGTACGAGCACAGTCCAATGTGTGCCTGACCGGAGGCTGACCTCCTGTGGAACCATGGTCCAGCTCAAATTTTAGTGTGTATTGTCAACTTTGTGTGGGGAAAAAAGAAACGAAAAAAGCAAAAATGTGCTCTTCATACCCTGCTCAGATTGGACATTGGTATAATATTTGGTAGCAAAGGTTTGTGTGACCTATCCTCTGTGTTTCTGCGCAGGCCTGGAGTCAGTTTGCTGGCCGTCTGGAGGATTTGGCCCAGCCCGAGAAGCTGGAGTCGGCCCTGTCCTGTCTCAACCTGCTGGTCACTGATGCACTGCGACACGTCCCCGACGTCATCGAGTACCTGTCTCGCCTGCACAACCAGAGCGTCTTCAATTTCTGTGCCATTCCACAGGTAACCGTGTGGCTGGTTTTAGCCTTTTCTCAGGATGAGAAGGCACCTGAATGAGGCAGCATATCGTACATAGATGTGGCCACAATGCCCCAAGGAAGGGGGGAAACAAAGCAGCCACATTGTCCATTTCCTTTGTTTCTTATATTCATGTTTATGTCGTTCAGTAACATAAGTTAATATCGCTCGTTTTGGTAGAACTGACCAAAGTGTCTTGCTGTGACTTACTACAATTGCAAAAGAATTCTGAGCGAATGTGTCACACAGGTTGCTTTTGCTCCATCTGATTGCAGCAGTGTTCCTCCCAGCACCTAAATTGTGTCAGACTTTTGGTTGGAAAAAGCAGGCTGTGTGATGTCATTAGTTGTGTATTTTGCTTTTCAAATTGTTGCATAGCTTCACGAATGGAAAAGGATGTTCCCTGTGAATTCCCAGAAAAACTGAATTTTTGTTCAGTGTGTGTTGGTTTCTCTTGCCTAATGACATTCCATTCCTCTGTTGGCCAGGTGATGGCGATAGCTACACTGTCGACGTGCTACAACAACCCAATGGTGTTTCAGGGGGTGGTGAAGATCAGAAAAGGGCAAGCTGTCACCCTCATGATGGAAGCCACCAACATGAGAGCCGTGCAGAGCATCATCAGCCAGTACAGTCAGGAGGTAGATATGCCTGCCCCCCGTCCGGCTGTCCCTCTGCTGCCCTGCCGCTGGGGTTCTGACCGGGCTTTTCTCCACCTGTCTGCAGATCTTACACAAGGTGTCCCTCAACGACCCATCACGGGAGAAGACCCTCCACATCCTGGCGCTAATCCAGGAGAAGTCGGCCCTGTCGCAGTCCAGCCTCCCGTCCAGGACCCACCACCTGTCTCCCATGTACCTGTCGGCTGCCATGCTGCTGGCCGCCCTCAGCTGGCAGTACCTCAGCACCACCGCGGCACAGGCCCAAGGAACTGGGGACGTGCAGGGACAGTGAACGCACCGGGGCTCGCCTTCCCCGGCGCTCACAGACTGCAGGGGCCCCGCCCTCTCTGGGTGTTGAAACCCCCTCTGACTTGTGGAACCTGAGGCGTTCCTCCCCTCTCCGGGTTCTCATTCTGTTTCTGGACCACGGGCACTTTGAGCTATGGCGGGGCTCTCTCAGCAGCCTGGTCTCGTCCTGCTGTAGTCCATTCTGCACCAGGAGCAACGCTTGGGCAACACAGTCCGATATATTCATTAAGGTTTCGTTTAATTTAGTCTCAAACCTCAGTTTTATTTCTCAACTGGGATCATCTTTCGCTCCCTATTCTTTGTATTATGACAAACACTTGAAAGTTACATCAGTGCATTTTGTCATTATTTGCACTGCTTGTAGGGATAGATCATGTGGACTGCTTCTCATTACTGTAGAGGTTTGTTTCAGTACAATTCCCCAATCCTGCTCAGTTTCAGTTGTCTTTTTATTGAATATGTGGGAAGAGAACTATGTGCAATAACACTGTAGTTTTATCAAACAGGAACAGTTCAAATGGGTATTTAATTAAGAATAAAGATGCTAGCAAAGTGTCCTTATCACAGCTTTGGTGAGTAGAAAGGCTAGCACAGAGTAACTTTGTACAGAACCAAAGGAGAGCTACAAACATTGCTATGTAATGTGACTTTCTGATTTGTAAATATTCAAACAAATAAAAATGGGGAAATTATGTAATGTGTGTGAAACGCGTGTGTCCGAGTCAACATCAATCATGTTTTGGCTGGTCTGGTTTTACATTTAAAACATCTTTTAACAAACGGGGATTGAATGGTTCATATTATGTGCTGCTCTTCAGGTTTTAGTACTTTAAGTTAGATCCCATTTAACAAAATACAGAAAAAGAACTGTGGATTTTCACTAACTGGTTCAAGAACACATTTTATTATTGTCACACCATAATTCTCAGTGACGGTCAACCTTTGTTTTGTCTTTTTCTTTTTACTGGTCACGAGATTTACGGGGAAAACTCATTTATTGACCTAACCTGTGATTCTGTGAGTTGTCATATAAAAGAGAATGTCAAGTCATTCAGGAGGAGAAGGCACTTGCTTGAGGACTCGGTTGAAACAGCAGCACAGGTAAGAGTAGACATTTACATGTAGGGAGGTGTATTCTTATTTAAGGTCTGTGGTTGATAGGAAGGATTAGGTTCCTTTTTGACTGCTGGCTGTTATCCCAGTCAATGACCTGCTTTAAAGCTTTTGATCTTTATTTCGCCCTGTTTGATTGGAAATTAATTTTTAGAATTCACATCTGGGGACTATATGGATTTGTGAACTGCATTTCCTTATGTATGAATTGATATTTCTAAAAGCCAGTTTAGAAATAGTGCTCAAAGCTTTCCTTTGGTTGTGGACTATAATATGTCAGTCGTCCCAACGCGAAGCTAGATTAAATAATTACACCAGCAGTCCTATTCAAGTTACATATCTCACATGTTCAGTGTCTTAATGCTGTAGGTCTCTAATCCCCGTGTTGTTGCTCAGGATGCATTCTTTGTTCCTTTGTGTCATGGTGACACTCACCTGCGCCTGGGCGCACCCTCACACCTCAGGTCCCTCCTCAGAGATGATTAACTTTATCAACAAAGCCAACACCACCTGGACGGTGAGACCACTTTGGATTTTCCGAGCCGGTTCCACATTACTGACAGCTGTCAAACTGACGTGTGTCTGTTGTGAGGTTCTGATGTGATTTCTCTGTTCTAATTCAACTCATTCTGCTCCAGGCCGGCCAGAACTTCCACAACGTTGATACCAGCTATGTGAAAAGACTGTGTGGGACCATACTCAATGGCCCCAAGCTCCCACAGGTGTACGTTTTTTTTTTACCGTGTCTTTATGTGTGGGCAGCTTATCACATCCTCACATCACATGTCCAGTCCAGTCAGATGATAGTCAGCAGGTTCCTCTTATCTGCAGTGTTTCATTGACTCTCCTCTCTGGTTTAGGGTTCATAATATTGAAGGCATAGATCTACCAGACAACTTTGACCCACGTCAGCAGTGGCCTAACTGTCCTACGCTAAAGCAGATTAGAGATCAGGGCTCCTGTGGATCCTGCTGGGTAAGAAAAAAAAACAGAGCCACAGAGAGTGGACACGCTGTGGCGTAACAGGGTTTTTGCCCTAGAAAGGTCCCCAAAGTTGAACCAGATTCAAATAGCTGTGAGCCAGCTGCATTTCTAAAGCTGTACTACTTGTGATTTCCCACAGGCTTTTGGGGCAGTTGAAGCGATATCTGACAGATTATGTATCCAAACTGGTGGCCAGATCTCTTTGGAGATCTCTGCTGAGGACCTGCTCTCATGCTGTGATGAGTGTGGCATGGGGTGAGTTATCCTAGGGCCATTTTTCATTTAGTAGTAGCCTATGCTAATGTGAAAACAAATATGACTATTATGATGTTTTCTCATTTTTCTATAACTTTATGAAAAAAAAAAAGATATTTCCAAATGTTTGCCCCTATATCTATTATATTTTGTACGGTCCAAAATGAACCCTGATGATGGCATCATCGAAAAAGGAAAGACTGAACTGAACTGAGAAATTACATCCTGATACATGAAGGTTTTTTTTTTAATGCTGTTGTAGCTGTTTTGGTGGTTATCCCTCTGCTGCTTGGGAATTCTGGACAAAGACAGGACTTGTAACAGGAGGCTTGTATGACTCCAAAGTGGGTGAGTTCATCACACATGGGCTGGACTCAGACCAAGCTGTTTCTGAGCATCTGCGGTGTTGAGACGGTGACTGTGCAACGCAGGCTGCAGACCATACTCCATCGCCCCCTGTGAACATCACGTGAACGGAACTCGGCCTCCATGTCAGGGTGAACAGGACACTCCAAAGTGTGCGGAGCAATGCATCGATGGATACTCGCTGTCATATCCAAAGGACAAACACTTCGGTAGGGACACCCAGGGCAGCACACACGTCACGCCTCAGCTTGTTTTCGTCCCTGACGTCTCCCGTGTCCCTCCCCCAGGGCGACGCTCGTACAGCATCCCGCCCCAGCAGGAGCAGATCATGACTGAGCTGTATAAGAACGGGCCTGTTGAGGCAGCTTTCTCTGTTTATGAGGATTTTCTGCTGTACAAGACCGGTGAGGCTTTTGCCGTGCAAACTGCTTGTGAACAAAACTCTCCCCCCGTATGTACAAAAAGTGGCATTTTTCACTATACTTCAGTCTTCATAAGGAAATAAATGACAAGCTGCTTGTAGTAACTACATGTTTAACTGCAGGCTTCCCTCATTGGTTTGTTGATTTAATTTTACCTTCAAAGCCTCGCACTTCATTTCTGGCCCAACTTGCATTGTTGTCATGCCATTCATGTTTGTCTTTTATTAGTGATCTCTGTGACCCTTTGCAATGCAGAAATATGTTACCCAAGTCTGGTTCGGCCTCAGTATTTATATTCAGTTTGTGAGTCTTGAAAAGATAAGCCTTCAATCATTAAACTGATATTTATCTTTTTGTACCCATTGCATAACAACTCACAAAGCTTAAGTTCTACGCAATTTCTCCTAAAACCTAAAGGCCTTGGATTAACACGTCAGTAATCTACCAGTATGATTTATGCTTTAGAAAGAAGGCTTTAAGTAAACTACATATGAGATAGTGTCACTGTTTTCTTTCAAGTTATCGAGTGTTTTCTCACTGCACTAGGTGTCTATCAGCATGTGACGGGGGAGATGCTAGGAGGTCACGCCATTAAGATTCTGGGCTGGGGAGAGGAGAATGGGACCCCCTACTGGCTGGCTGCAAACTCTTGGAACAGTGACTGGGGAGACAAAGGTAATTCATAACCAGAGGTATAGTCTAAGGACAAATGTCTCCTGGTCTGATCCTGTATTGTGTGTACAGAAGAAACCAGTGTTGTGTGATGGTCATTTTGTCAAAGTGATGAGAGGAAAGCATCCTGAAAACATGGCCTCTTACGAAGTTTTCTCATCGTAGGTTTCTTCAAGATCAAGCGTGGAAATGACGAATGTGGAATTGAGTCGGAGATGGTTGCAGGAATCCCACTCAACTAAAAAAGGGATGACTCCTGTGTGCAGACCCAAATTAATCAAATAACACAACCGAGCCAGTGCAAATAATGAGAGGTTTCATTTAATGAACAGGGATAATTGTACATCAGTTGTCTTACATTTAATGAAGTAATTAGAGTTGAAGAATTTCTGTATAATTTTTTTGGTGAAATTCCACACCATGATAATGCTTGTTTTCTTTGAAAAATAACATATATGAAGGACATAATTATAAACAGGAAATGCTTGGAGTACCTATCATCACACCTATACAAACTTCCAACTGTGGCAATCGGTGATAAACACATCTACTGATAGGTGCAATGAATTTAAATCAATCGGCAGTTTGAGATTAGTGAGGAAAATATTTACTCTTTGAACAGAAATTTCAATAAAAAATTCTAAAATTCCAGTACAAGATAACTTTTTTTCTGTTAATGTTGGACCAAATGTTGTTTAATTATTTATGTGAAACAGACTGTACGTGCACATGAAAGGGGTTTGACTTTTAGATTTTTTGATGGAACTGAAAATAAACCTGGAAATAACACTCTTAAACTGAAACATTCAAGTGCTCCTAAAGACATCTATGAGATTTTCTGAAATATATATATTTTCTTATACTGGGTACATAAACAGATTAGAATGTAAATTCTTTAACGTGGATTTGATTTTGTTTAGCAAAAACTGCAGTGGCCTATACTGGCACCCGTTCATCAAACCTAACTAATTCTCTTTCAGTCTGGTTAGACTTTATACTGTTGGTCAGACAGGCCATAAATATTCTTACTCATATAGGTTAGTATTTGCTGACATCTAGAGGTGATGTTGCAGACTAGTGCGATAACTGAAAAATAGTACACAAACGATCAAAGAAATGTAGTTTCAGACAGTTATAGAGAAAATATAAGATGTAGCATATTAGAAGGTACATCCGTCCACAGCAATCTAAAGTGCAGTAATATTAGTTACACCCATAACAGCCATCTGACATCCTGCTGTAACACTTGAACAGATTTTATTCATGCACGGACTGACAACACACTACCACCAGCTCTACGTGCAGATCTAATGCACTGATTAACATTTTGGTTGAAAGGATAGGACATCCTCTTCAAAGAGCATCTCCTATCCTAACTCTTACCCATACCTCTATTCCCATCTACTACTCTTTCTGCACTTCCCTCTATCTCTTTGCTGTCACCACTGATTCTGACTTATTGTCAGATTGATTACAACTGTAAGAATGTGTCGAATTTGTAAGTAACTTTGGATAAAAGCGTCTGCTAAATGCAGAAATATAAACATAAACAGAGAGCACCCTGCGGAGTGGGGGTCCTCCTGCCACAGGAGGGCGCTAACGCACCCCACCGGAGCAGAGCGGAGCCGGAAGAGGACCGAAGAAGGGGGGGGCGGGGTTTGACGTTGAATTCTCGTTTCAAACGCGATCTTCCGATAGGACGCGCGCTCTCGCCGAAAAACAGGAAGCGGCATCTCCGCGGGCAGAAACAGCGGTCAACCAAAGCCCATATGCTAAGGCCCGCTCCCAGACGCCGGCTTCTGACCAGCCGACGGGACGCACGGCGGTAAAGGAGAGGCCCGCCAACGTCCTGAGCGTTAGCTGGTGGGGATGAAGGCAGGTGGCGGGGCGATATTTTTGGAATTCTGTCTCGTCAGGTGTCTGTGTTTTTTTGCCCCCCGTTTTGTTGGTCACCACTTTTAGCTGTGTGTGTGTATGGGGGGAGGGAGAGGATAAAGTGCTTGTTGTGACCATGTATTTAGCCAGAGCGGAGCTGTGGAGGACATACTGGGTGTGTGCCTCCAGACCGTACGCGGTGCTCATCTGCTCCCTCACAGCCGCTCTGTGCTATCTGTGGGGCCGCAAATGTCAGGTCAGTCCCGGCGGTCAAGGTTAGCCGGACACCGCCACATCTCCACTGCTACCTCACCTTCCAGCTTGTTCTTCCGTCCTGTTCTCACCCCTGACTATTCTAATGATAGCTGTAACGATTCCAATAGTAGTAAGCTGCTTCATAGGTGCTTTGCTTTGTATTTCCTGCCTGAATGCGCTTTATTTAAATAGTTTAATAGGGTTGATTAAATTGAAGACTCTTCCCTTTCCTCTTTATTTCGTTTGAAACTTTTGTGTTTGATTTTATGTTTGATTCACCCAAACCTATTTAGGATTTGGGGTTATCGTTATTGTTCTTGGTTGGAGTGAGTTTTGACACTAATAAAAGTTCATTATCTGGAAGATACTGATGCTGATTCACTTTTTTACTCTTGATCATAAATGGATGAAAATCCCGTACATTATACCTCCACAGATAATGAACTATTTATGTATGAATTTTAAAGAAATGCATGAACAATATACACAAGTCTTACCGCGAAGTAGCCATGATTTAATGGCATTTAAAGGTGTTGATTGCTGTGATGCTGAAAAATGCTCATTCACCATACACTATATTAGTAGAGTGTGGTACAGGAGGGCTATAGTTAAGATGCATGTGAAACACGAATGCTGTACCTGAATTTCATTTCTTCCAAAGTGGAGAAATGTTATAAATCTATAAAAGATCTTGCCTGCCAAAAAGGTTTACTGCGCTATAAATCAGCCCTTTTCTGACCTTTAAACCGTCCCACATTTGTTGCTGACAGTTTAACGAATGATGAGTCCCTGTGCGGTCCGCAGTATTTATTTGGTGACTTTTCTCTTTAGCCCCCAGCCCTGATATGTAGCCAGGCTTTCAGCGAGTTCCTCTGCAAACACTGTCCTGTGGTGGCGGAGCGCTTCAGTCCCACGCCGTGGTGCTGGGGAGGCCGGCTTCAAACCCTTGTCTGTGCCGTTCTAAAATCCAAACCGCACGTCACGTATCGCAAGTACGAGTTCACCCTTTCTCTCATGTGTCTGTTCAATTAAGCCCATGGTAGATTTGCTTTATGAATGTTCTAATGCCTCCTCTTTCATCCCTCAGTGAGTTGATCCGTACGGTCGATGGAGGCCAGATCTCTCTGGACTGGGCGGACAATCAGGCCAGTGGCGCCTACCCCGAATCCTCCACCCGTCCCACAGTACTGATCCTCCCAGGCCTTACTGGCAACAGCCAGCAGTCCTATGTGCTTCACGCTGTTAGCCAGGCCACTCGCCATGGTTACAGGTCAGTGGCGCTCGTCTCCTTCACCAGGAAAACTGCAATCGAAACCAGAAAGCACTTGAGTGCATCATGAGGCATTCAGATTCACATTTTAACTTGTAGTTGAATGTTTTCCAGATGTGTGGTCTTCAACAACAGAGGCTTTGGAGGGGAAGAATTGTTGGTTAGTGGGACAGTCATCAATTTTAACAGTGTTCTGAAGATGTGGCGCAAACTCCCAGAGAGTTCTGGGCTACTTTATGTAACTTTTATTTCCTTTGCATGCGTCACTGACATTCTTTATTACCTAGAGAAATAATGCCAAAAAATGCATAAGCTTAGCCCAGATTGACTTGATAATCTGGAAATTGTTCAGGGAGCAACTGAGACGTGGCTGGTTGGGGTTTTGTCCCAAAATGTGGCTCTTCAGTGTGGAAAATGCATGCTACATGCTAAAAACGCTCTCCCCTCTGTCTTTGCTATTTTAAGACCCCGATCACGTACTGCGCTGCCAACACCTCAGACCTTGAGCGTGTGGTGCAACATGTCAAAGGCCTCTACCCTCACGCCCCTGTGCTCGGTGCCGGTGTGTCCTTAGGAGGGTGAGCTTTTAACGATCTAATGCGATGAACATGTCAGTTTGGTTTCTATTTCCTCTCCATGTAATTACTCTCTCTCTTGGGCATCTTTGTTGTCCGGCCATCGTTCCCCCTCCGCAGCATGATACTGCTAAACTACCTGGCCCGCAAGCGCACGGAGTCCGGGCTGGTTGCAGGCATCACCATCTCCGTGGCCTGGGACGCACTGAAGTCCGCCAGCTCAATGGAGGAACCTCTCAACTGGCTGCTGTTCAACAAATACTTGACACTCGGCCTTTGCCGTGCCGTCAGCAGGTCAGACTTGGACGGCTCGCCGGACGAAGTGTGTGGGCTTTATTTGTGATTGTGGACAATGCTTCTGGCAGGCACAGGAAGGTGCTGGAGAAAGTGGTGGACGTGGACCACGTTGTGAAGGTCAGGCTCGGCGCCACCCACAGCTCGTTCTGTTCAAATGGGCTTCCCCCCTTGAGCCCTGTGCTACCCTCTCTTCTAGGCACAAACCATCCGCGAGTTTGACGAGCGCTTCACGTCGCTGCTGTTTGGTTATGAGTCCTGCAGGGATTATTACCTCGACGCCAGCCCAGACAAAAAGCTCCCCGACACCGCAGTACCTATATTGTGTCTCAACGCGGCTGATGACCCCTTCTCTCCCCAGGATGGTGAGTGGATGACAAAATGGCAGTGGAAAAGTATCCACACAGTCTACTTGGTGTATTCACTCACATGCTCTCAGAACAGTGCAGGGTCTACTTGAGTGGGCTTCTTTTTTATTCTTCTTTATGAACGCAAGCTGGTTGCTTACCGCGCTTTGTCTAACGAGGCGTGATACAGAGCAGAAAACAACCCCATTCAGCTCCACTTCAGTTTGCTGAGGGCTAAATAAAGTTGAATTGACATGGATTTGGGTCTAAAGTCCTATTCCAGGTCAGACACACCTTTTATTACCTAAGACAGAGGTGTGGAGTATCTGCTGTTTGTATTTACCGTTGATGTTGGCTGTTGATTGTTTTTTTTTTTCTGATGGGCTGTGGGATAAAAGCGTTTTCCAATGTATTTCCTGTCCTCGTAGCCTTCCCAGTGTCCATAGTCCAGGCCCTGCCAAACGTGGCTCTGCTGCTGACCGCTCACGGTGGACACATCGCCTTCCTGCAGGGTCTGTTTCCGCGAGGTGAGAGCTACATGGAGCGCCTGTTTGGCCAGTTCGTCCAAGCTGTGTTTGAACACCAGCGGGACATCAAGAAAGCCTGCAGTATCAGAGAGGACTAGAAGATTAAACAGCTGGATTACTGCAAAGGAACACATGATTTGTCTGAAAGTGGGCCACCAATTCTGAGTTAAAAAAAAAGCCCCTAGATCCAGCTCCATATTAATGCTAAAGGATAATCAGTTTTAAAGTGGACTATGTTCCATCTCTGCTGAAAGGATTCAAAATCCAATCATATTTTGAAGGAAAAACAAACCCAAAATGTAAAGTCATAACGTCCATGGCATATGTAATGAAGCCACTGGTGTGCTAGAAAAGCATTTCCCAGTACTGCATGTCATTCCCTGCTCCACCCATGCTCTTTGTTGGATGAAAGAATAGCATCTGTATTGTGCAATTATTTGACCTCATTTGCAGCTCTTTTAATCTACCTCCTCGCCCTCTCAGGTGATATCACAATAATCACTTATAGTATTATCAAAGTACAGAAAAATTAACCAGCTCATGATCAAACATTTTTCAGGTATTTCAGAAACTTTGAGCATGTAACAGAACTTCTGCCAAATGTGAACGCGCACTGTGTATTTTACTTATATATATATATATGTATATATATATATTTAGTAGTTCTTAGATAATTTGTCAATTAAACGTGTGTTGCTTCATATTGTTTTTATGACAAGCGCCGTCCAACTCCAGATTATGCTTTTGTGTGTAGAAATCAGTTCTCGGAGTTGGAGTTTTCACTAATACCACTTCTTCTATTTCTAAGAGGTGTAACATGCCTTTAAGGATTACACTTGCATGTGTTTGCAGTAGGCCTACTTGCGACTGAAAAAAAAAAAAGAGTACATTGATGCAACACAATACACCATTTAGCTAATGCTAAAGAAACAAGGGTACATACCGGAGACTTTTGTATCTGCTGTCAAAAAATAATTAAGATAGGTTTTTTTGGTGCTTTTTCTTGTCATTTGCGCACATTGATTGGTAAAAATGTAACAGATGAAGGAATGTTTAACATGCCAAGGTTGTAACACCTTTGAGTCTACTTGATGATCTTTGAATGTGTCTTGAATGTAATTACAGTGGCAATACAGATGAGTCCATTACTTGTAGGATATGACATACATTTTAAAATAGCACTTACTATGAATGCACCTCACGTGTTGATACCAGTGGTATTGATTTACGATGTTTGTTCTTCTAATCAGATGTCACATTTGTTTTAAGACCCTTCTAGCTAGTATTGATTTCAGCTATGACCCATGACCATGAAGATTTTGCTGCACTTGTTGCTCATTGTTAGTTTTTTTTTTTCCCTAAGAGGGAAAATTTTGTCTTGGGCAGATTTAATTTATGACATTAAACTCTTAAAATTCCCACTTTAAATGACATGTATGCCTTCATTTTTACTTGTGTACAGGCTGTAAACACAGTGTATCTATTAAAGCTCAAATTTTATGGCACAAATTCATTATATTCTTGTGTGTTGCTTCATTAAGATAAAGTTGTTGAAATTAATAATATAGGAAGATATAATAAAAGTAACTTAATAAAAAGTGTTATTTGAAGATTGAACTTTATTTCTGGGTCTGAACGGTTATCTAACGGTAATAATCAACAGTAATTGCACACTGAAAAAAGATGTTGCACTCTTATAGTGTCTTTATGGTCTTTTGTCATCATATTGCACCTTTACAAGCTGCAGCAGCTCCTGAGGGTGATTTCAGGTGCCCTCACAGGGATATTCATGGGCTCACTGACACACTGAAGACAGCCTGGCTGCTGCATCCCAGGAGAGGGGCACCGTCTCAGGAGGTGGAGTCTGCTCTGGCCTCTCCTGTAAAGTGTGTCAGTGTTGTGAGTTCAGCCCAATTAGATCAGCCCCATCAGATGACCAAGTCATTTCATCGCTGTTATTACAATGGAGTGTATCTGTGGCCAGATTGACAAGTTCAGTTTGGGCAACTAAACTAGAAGTTTCTACTAAGCTTCAGGTCCAGTTGCCTAAACTGAACTTTTCAAGCTACAAGTGAGTGTATACATCAATATAAAACCCTCGATCTAATTTTTAATTAAAGAATGACATCAACTTGATTATTCCAGTTTGTAATTGCACAGCTCAGACATCGCTGAAAGCTTAACTCGTTATAAGGTCTTTGCATTCTCCACACAGGCAGTGACTAACAGCATTGCATTATTCAGTTTGGCCTTGTTTTGATGAATACATATCACCAGGCTGGCACTAATGGAAAAACTTGATAACACATGCACCACCTGCCCGCGATTCCCCCTCTGGTTCCACCTCTTAAATCCGAAGCCTTTTATCTCTGAGTCATTAATGTCGCTGATTAACCAGAACAATATCAATAATTAACCAAGAACAATAAAGGCCCACACCCTCTGTCACAATTCGAGCCCTCCAACCTCTTTTAGCTTCATTTGTGGTCTGGAAAACATCCAGTAGCGTTTACTGCATGGGGGAAAAAACAAAACAAATGGCTGCTTTCCATCATTGGTTGAGTGATCCGTGAACTGTCCTGATTGACCTTACCTTTGAAAATTTCCCACAATTCCTTCTGTGTATGCAAGTGATTGTTGCTCTCTGAGAATGTGTGAGGACACACTATAAAAAAAGCCTAAATGTTTGGATTCGCTCCAGGGTTTAAAAGCCGATGGAGGGAAGTGTTATTTGCGAAAACATAAAAGTTTACATGCTGTATGCACACTTTTCATATTGTCCTAACTTCCCTTTCCTTTTATGTCAGAACCACCCCGACATTTTATCGTGTTGGACGCCATATCAACGCAAAAATGTCACAATGTCACAATAAAGCTGTGTATTTTGTCAGGTGACGGCATGAATTTTACACCGCAACGTCAATTTCTTTTGGGTCCATCCTCCTCTCTCTCCTCCTCCAGCTGTACCTACCTGGTGTGATGGGTGGAGCCTCATGTTACAGTTAATGATTCAACCCCAGAGCAGCCTGAGACCGACTGACAGAGAAAGAGAAGGAAAGAGGGGAATCTCAGAGCTCATGTGAAATAAAAGGCAGGAAAGCTAAAATCTGATCCCTCGGATTAAGTCAAGAAATTGTGCGGTGGTTCAAAACGAAGATGAGAGACTGACGCTTGAGGATTCAGGTGTGTCCGGTCTGTAGACTGTCAGGGAGACAAGCAGGGGTCACAGAGGCAACTTCTTAACAAATGAATGTGGATTTTGTCAACAGTTCTGGATTATTGTTTGGCTCCTGTGATCCATGCGGCCTGTGTAGTCTCGACAGTTGCTCACCTTCTCTTCTGAACGCACACCGCCTTCAGGTGAGATTATCTGCTTCTGATCGTTTGTAGGGTTTTCAAGCCTGTTTCTATTTTTGGATACCTGTTGTTTCGCATGCATATTTCATGATGCGGTCTATGTGTTTGATGTACAACTTGAGTTTGCAACAATCGCATGAAAATACTGTAACTTTAAGGTGAGGATTTGCTTATCCCAAGAAAGTAATACTGTCTATGGAGGCAGTGTCTCTTAAACAGACCAGTGTGGATGTGTTCTATTATTGTATGTCTTATGAGAATTCAGCTGTAGTTACACATTGCCATGAATAATTAATACATCAGCAGGAAGTGTGCAGTATGCTGGCTGTATCAGTATAATGGCAGATAGCATCATGATCCTCCTGTGCAGGTGAAATGCTGACAGCTTTCTTCGCTACATTCCCATTTCTGCCTCTCCCAGAATAATCTGCTGCCTGGATCATTGTTTAGTCTGTTCTGACTTTCAGCATTTTCCGAATTGATCCAATACATATTTACTCAGTCTGTGTTGGGATTGCATCTTGCACTGACTGAATAAATCTGTGAATCCACAAGCAGGGCTTTGAATGTGTCCTCAAGCGCGGGCTAAAGTGTGTTTCCTTCATCCAAGCATTACCAGCATGAAACAAAGGTTATCACCTCAATCTGCCCTGGCTGTATTTTTTATTGCAGCAAGTTCCTAGAAAGTTAGCAAATTATGCAAAGCCCCTGTTGTTTGTGCTTTGCTAACAACTTAATGTCAGACCTGAGGCAAATCCTGGCGAGTTGCAACACAAAGGTAAATCTTTGCTTGACACAGGCCTGTTGACGCTAGGCTTGAAAGTTGCATGGCATTCTGTGCTTTGCTTTACTATTAGAGCCTCTTTAGATGTGAATCATTAAAGAATTTGTATGTTTATAGGCAGGGAATGCCGTACAGTTCGAATTCACCTTTTGGTTGCCTTCTTTCCCTTCCAAAATGACATTTTTTATCTCTGTCACATTTTGCCGCTCTATTGCTCTGTGACTTTATGATTTGCTTTAACATCCTTTGTAATCTTCGTGCTGTCCAATGTTCAGGGTGAGGCACCAGTAATTTGGGGTCATTTGAAGTGCACAATGACCGTAAGCGAACAGCTTACTTGAGTTTTTTACTGAGACGGACTTGTGTTTAGTTTGAGGAACAGGTACTGAGTGGCCTGCTCTTAGTGGTCATCGTTTTGAGTCTCTCAGCATTTCATCAATGACAGTATATTGAAAATGCAGTTGTGTTAATAGGTAGTTTAAATCAACCATATAATGCCATGTATATCATATCTGATACATCCTGTTTCTGGAATGCTTTGCATTTGAGACATTTTGCATAATTTAACGGTAAAAACATTGCTCCAAACCCTATGGTACACAATCAGATATACCTGATAAAAGGGGGCAGATGATAAATTTGACAAATTTGACATATCGCGTAGTAATAAATGACGAATATTTAAAAATGATTTATGTTTTTTTTTTTCATATTTTGATAAAGGGTCAAATAAAGACTTAAAAATAATTTTCTCTATTTTTTCTTGGATCAGGCTTTAAAGGGTTAAGAGAGATATTGGATCTACTGTGTGATAACCAGATTTTAAACACAACCAACAGAGGTAATGAATGTGCTTGTCAGTTTGTGAGGATGCTCACGCATTTTTTTAGTGTTCCAAGCAATAGTAAATGACAAACTCTCATATTAAAGCAGCAGCATCAGCAGAAGCCCATAAGTAAAAAGAATAATAGTATACAACAGGATGCTTCTGATGAAGGATTTCATTAATCTCTGATAGCGTTTTCCACCATTATCAGTCATAGAAACTGTAATAGATGTTTAGCAAAAGCCAGCAGGGTGTGCCAGCAGTCAGAATGCACCCTGTTGACTGTCCATCATTAGTCTGCATTATTCAGCGGCACTCATGCTGTGAACAGGCAGCAAAGTCGAGTTTTGAGCTTTCTGAAAAAGGCATAAACATCATATCACTTAATATTCAAATACAATATTGTTAGCTGTGTTCCTGTCTACATAGATATCAACATGTCCATGTATGATGCCATGGGTATTCATCATCTCTGTCATTAGATACAGAAGTCAGTGTGTATAATCTTGTTCTACCAGATTATTCCCTATGGTATTATGGATTTTCTTTTCCTAGCAGCTATGGAGAAGCAGCTAGAGGACCTGAAGCAGCAGCTGGAAAAGCAATGTAATATCAATCAAGAGCTACAGAGGCAAAACAAAGACTTAGGTGAGTACAAAAATATTGTTATACCAGAATTCCAGACGTCAAATATATAGCATCAAGTGCACAGAAAACCTCAACGAGGATCAGCCCAAACATCACTGGACGTGTTCGAGTGTTTTGCTTTTGAATGACTGCTGTACACTGACCTGCAAAATAACACACAGTGGGGTATTCCTGCGGTTGCATAATACATGGAATGATCATAGAATATTGCAGCTATTTTGCTGAACAGAATTGATAAATTAGTAAAATAATCAGTCACATCGTAAATCCTACGTATTCTACTGAAATACAATGTTATTGGTGTGTGAGGTGCAGACAGGTGCCATCTCTTTCACAACTTTCCTGAAAGTCAGGTTTCAGATTTTTGTGTTGTCCTGCAAGCAGTCAGTCAATTAAAGCTGACCCACCTGGCAGAGATTCAAACTTAACTTTTGAATTGGAAAAAAATAATGTTAAAGGACTGAAAATCTGTGACTCTATCAAGTGGAGCTAATGAACTTATTTGTGTCAAGTCTATTGGAAGATTCCTCTATGGAGACATTTATCAACTCAGTTCTTTCCTCCCCATGTTTTGCAAATTCATTATGTTTTTTCTGCTTTTTCTCCACAGAGAAACGACTGCAAGAGAAAGAAAAACTTTTGCAGGAACTGCACAGTCAGTATCATGATCTTGGTACGAGGCCCTTGCCACACACACCTGCCGCATGTAAACACACAATGCAGAGATATTTCAAGTAAATCTTTAGCCTTTAGATCATTTATCTCTGTTTTGCCTTTGCAGAGTTTCCTTCCCAGAGTGGTAATGAGGCTGAACCTGAGTTCAGAAAGAGTCGAGCAGCGGTCATAGCCTCAGAACCAATTCCAGAGAACCTGGAGATTACACGTAACAGGGTTAAAAAAACTGCCAGGTTTGTAAATGGAATGGCTGTCAAGAAAAAATGAAATCTAATTTACCAGAGAAGCAAAAATAGATTGTAATATTTGGACTAATCCTCATAAGGCATGGTGATCAATTTTCTTCATTTATCATCTGTCCTCACCAGCGAGACGAGTCTGATTGTCAAAGCCATCCAGAAGAATGACTTCCTGAGTCGCCTCGATGATGAGCAAATAGCCATGATGGTTGACCTTTTAATGGTTTCTGACTTCAAACCCGGGCAAGAAGTTATCAAAGAGGGCAGTGAAGGAGACAGCATGTACATAGTGGCAGGTGGGAACGGAGCATGTGGATTAGTTGTGAATACTTGTCTTGAAAGCATGTCAAAAATGTTCTTTTGAAAATGTGTTTTTGTTTGTATTTTTTAAAGATTTTTGCTTCCTCTTTTAGCTGGCGAGCTAACTGTCACCCAGGCAGGCCGTGAGCTTCGAACTTTAACAACTGGGGATGTTTTTGGAGAGTTGGCCATCCTGTATAACTGCAAAAGGACGGCAACAGTCAAAGGTCAGACCCTAAAATTCATAAAATGTATTTTGGAGGTATATGAAAACAAAACCATTCATACTATGGATATGAATAGCTCTTTAATGTGACACACACGTAGCATATTTGATCATACAGACATGATACAATAGAGTATGATAGAGTTTTGGTCTCCCTTTGGTCGTATATGAAATTGTAAGATCCAATAAAGTTACAACTCATAAATGCAGGCAGATATGAAAAGACAAAAAAGTTAAAAGAGGCACAGTTGCCATGGCAACTTGATGTGATGCATTAAAAGCTGACTGTGTGCCCAAGGCTTCAAATCTATATTCTTGTGTGTTGTAGTTTCCGCCAGTTGGTTCGATTTCTTTTAAACGTAAAGTGGGACATTTTGGTTCAAGTACCAAGTTATGTGTCAGTAGATGGAAAAATGTTTGAGATTTAAGGTGTTTGGCAGCTTTGTTGTGGATTAAGGGCAGCATTTAAAATCATAAATGTGTAGCTTAGTACTCTGTGGCAAAAAAGTAAATGGTCATTGCACCGCCCCAGCACACTTCTGTGCAACACAAAGCTTTTTAAAAATATTTTCATCTCTTTCAATTCATGCAGAAAATGTAGTTATCGTTACATCAAAAATTTTTCAGTATGTTTTTAGCTAATGATGCTGCATGTTATGCTCACGATGCAGCAAAGACACCCGTCCACCTGTGGTGCATGGAGCGCCAGACCTACAGAACCATCATAACCAACAAGTCCAAGAAGAAACGGGAGCAGCTCATGGGCTTCCTGAAGACGTGAGTTAATAGATGTTATTTTTAATCATTAATCTGTTGGTAAATCCCTGCCGTCACCTTTATGTAATTTCATTTGAGGCCATTCACAGAACTGTGTTTTTCCTGATTTACCAACTAATTTTTTCAACTTCTGCTTCAATCTACTGATGCAGATCTCGTACTCTGAAGGACCTAAATGATGTGCAGTTGTCCAAAATCATTGACTCTATGGAGGAGGTGCGCTCATAATGTCATCATATGAACTTAATTGCTACATTTTGCATAAATATACGATAGTTTTCAAACATATGATTATTATCAATACAAATAATTTTGGGTGTGACACATGATACTTTTTCTTTCTTATTTTTTTCTATTTACTTTTTAACTTCTCCAGGTGAAGTACCAAGACAAAGATGTCATTGTTCGTGAAGGAGCAGAAGGAAACACATTTTACATTATCCTCAAAGGGGAGGTACTTAAGTGTCCAAATTGCCCTAAAACCCAACGTTGAACAGGACTGAGAGTTCCCTCTCATTACTAATCAACTTATCTCCTTTTCCTTTAGGTCTTGGTGTCAAAGAATGTGAATGGACATCAGAAGCAGATTCGCAGGATGGGAAAAGGGGAGCACTTTGGGGAGCAGGCCCTCATACGGTAACCATGGCAACACCTCTCATGCCTGAGGAGATATGTGAGATCTATGCACAGCGTCTACAGCTCTGTATACTTCATCATCTGAATTAGGCACAATTAGAAATTATCCTATACTACACATGACTGTTGAATGCACACTATCAGTCTTTATCTGACATTTTATCCACAATGAGCAAACCGCATACTTTTAATTAACTTAAGGCAAAGCAACTTTGGATTATTATTACTAATTGAAGGGTTTCCTTTGTGTTGTGAGGCCTCTAAATGCATGCATTAATTCCACCCTTAAGCATGTAAATGCTTGTGTTGTGTAAACTTTAATAGACTGTGTTCTCCTGCAATACTTATTTAAAGCCAACAAAAATCCTGTACTAATTGAATATGCAGAATTTTCTGTACATATATTCGTATGTCTAATAATAACGTAGGAAAAGGAATTAAATCTAGCATCTTTTCTCTCTTTCAGTGAGATCTTGAGAACAGCAACCTGCACTGCTGATGGCCCTGTTACCTGCTTCACCATTGACAAGGAGTGAGTTTCATTAAACCCCTAATTTTCAGTAAATAAAGAGAATGCTCCTGTGCAGTCTCAATTTAGTCTCTTGTATTATCTTATCTTATTTTATGGCCTGCTGCTTGCTGAACAAGTTGAATAACAATTCTGATTTTTCAGGGTTTTTGAGGAAACGATTCCCGTAGAGCACTTAGAGCTCTTTGATGAGTATGCATTCCTTTTAAATTTCCAGCACCATGACATTTGAATAAGATAAAATGTTATATTTCTGCTCACATCCTGCTTAATTTCTTCTTAACTCCCAGCTCCAAAGTGATGCAGGAGGCTAAAGCAATAGAAAAGTCAAGGTGAGGGGCTCTTAATGATGATCAAAATCGGCTGAAGTCATTATGGGATACAAACCTGAATAACTCATATTTGCATGACTTTCTCAGTCCCAGCTCCACTCTAAAGTTCAAGGATCTGGTTCCTGTGCTTTATCAGGAGGGTCGTTATCAAGGAGATACTGTCACACTAGGAGTAGGAGGATTTGGTCGTGTAGAGCTGGTGAGTAACTAGAATACAAAGTATCTCTGCCTTTGTTGTGCTGGCTGTATTTGGAAGTGATATCATGATCCTCTGATCCGGAATCTGTTGCAGAAAGGCTGAAAATTAAATTAATACATTTGGCTGTACTCGATTAAGACCAATTGTTCAAACCTTTTCTCTTTTTCGTTGATCAGTGATCAGCTACGTATCATTATATGTGGACTGTGATTACATGACTGTGGGATTTAATCCACCTGCAGGAGTTTGTATTTTCATGGATATTTACTCTCCTGTGCACAAATAGTCGATTTTTTCTTTATTCTCAGATGACCACAGTGAATCATGGGAAATATTATGCCATGAAGCGAGTCAGCAAAAAACAAATAGTTGCCAAGAGACAAGAGGAGCACATGCTGTTTGAGAAAAAGATTCTCAAAGCGATCCAGTGTGACTTCATTGTCAGGTAACTACCAAGGAGGACACTGACTGCAATATATTACCAACTGTGTGCAGCAGTTTAGTGCACGTGAGACTGAAACAGTTTTTTCTCATCTCACTGTTTCCAGACTTTATGCTGCTTTCAAAGACACACGATACATCTACATGGTGATGGAGTTCTGTGCTGGGGGAGAGATCTGGACAAAGCTCAAAGAAGTGTGAGGACGGAAATACTACATAAGATATCAGCATATATCCACTTACTGATATCTAGAACATTCACTGGAACTACAAATATAGTTGTTCCACTATAACACACATGCACAGGAGATGTCTGTGCCGAAAGACAAAACAAAATCAAAATCAAAATACAATGTGATATATTTGTTTAGAAACAAAGCAAATGTCTCCATCTCTATGATTTCTAGGGGGCGTTTCGATGAGCCTGTTGCAGTTTTCTGTACTGCCTGTGTGGTGGAGGCCTACGCATACCTCCACAAGAAGAGCATCATGTACAGAGACCTGAAGCCTGAGAACCTGATGCTAGACATAAGGGGCTACATCAAACTGGTGGGTCCTTATATGATTACTCATCTTTATCTGCAAGTTAGGTTTTTATAACATGAAACAGAAAAGATAAGCACATTTTCTGCATTCACTGTGATAGGGATCCTATTCTTACAGCCTTATTTGTGCATTGGTGCCTACCTTTGGACAGGTTGACTTTGGCTTTGCAAAGGAGTTGGTGCGTGGTGAGAAAACCTACTCTTTTGTGGGCACTCCTGAGTACATGGCCCCTGAGATCATCAAGAACCAAGGACACGACTTTGCTGTGGATTTTTGGTCCCTTGGCATCCTTATCTTTGAATTACTAGTGGGAAGGTAGTAATGTCTTGAAGGATTCGTGCCTGACAAACTCATTACAAACAACTACTTATCAAAGTTTTGCATCAATACGTGATTCAGGCTTATAATTGTTGTTATGTACCAAATCAGCTTTTACAGTTGCCAGCAGATGGCAGCAGGGAAACATGAGTGATCTAAACAGAACTCAGAGCCTGTGGTCACACATATAGGCTATCCAACAGCACAACTGTTGATTTGTGAACCTTTGTTTGTGTCACTAGACTAGGAGGATTAATAAGACTTTCTCCTTTTTCCAAACTGCCAGTCCTCCCTTTTCAAGTTCAGAACCACAGAAGATTTATGCCAAAATTTTGGATGGGGTGCTCAAATACCCACCTTACCTGACTGAAGCTGCCAAGTCTATCATCAGTAAACTGTGCCGGTAAGAAGATAAAAACTGAGAAATATTCTACACCATGCTTTCAACGTACACTTAGTGTCTAGCCAGACATATTTTCTCAATAGTGAGGTAAGGTTGACTATTATACATTGATTCAGTGTGTCCAGAGTAACATTTTCCAATCAAAGCACTCTTGTACAAAATACAACAGTATAATATCTTCATTTAAAGTTAAGCTATTAAAGTATATTTGAATTTTCTCTCTCTCTCTCTCTTTGTTTGCAGACCCCGACCGGGTCAGAGGTTAGGAAACACTAAAAATGGAATCAAAGATGTCAGGCACCATAGGTAACCATGGCAACATGCCAGCCATATGAGGCTGAGCCCAAAAATGATTGTCTTGATAAATCATTCGGCACAGCCTATTCTGTTTAATATCCACTAAGCTGAGGTTTCAGACATGAAGCTTCATTGCTGACAAGATGTTGAATTCAGTGTCTGAGTTATTTGCAATTAATCATGACTGCACTGCACATGCAAAACTGTCTTTGACAATGTCACTACTAAGAATGTACAGAAGTTAATTTACATGCCTGGAATATATCACCCTTATTAAATACATGTTTATTATGTCATCCTTATTAAATACAGAATCAGAATTGTACATATTTACTATATTACATTTGGCATTATCAAATGAGAAGGCGATTTAAAAGATATTAACTTAATTTGCCATCAAGTTCTTTTCCTCTGTTATTTTCTCTTCAGGTGGTTTAGCAGTATGAACTGGCACAAGCTGCGTATGGGTCAACTGGACGCTCCGACAGTGCGACTAATTCGAAAAGTGAGCAGAAGAGTGTTTTTGGAAGATCCTTCTGAGATGAACATTAAATGAAACTCATTAATGACAAATACTGGATTTGCAGTATAGTGTTCACCTGAAGGGCAGGTTAATTGAAAAGTTCTTATTATAGAATAATAAATAGATACTGGATGATGCCATTTATTATTTAATTATAAAGTGGGAATTTGGGGAAAACCAGACAATGAAATGACTGTATTTCAGTATGAGAAATAGCCATTAAATTATTATCCAATACAATAACTGAATCAAATCAAATGAGTTAATAATACTTCTTCAGCCCAAAAATAGTAAATTCTTTTTTTAAGCGTGACATAACACGTTTTCAACCTGTGATCACTGTATTATGTAGAATGGATGTATAGAGTTCCATTCTTTTGAGCAACTTCCTCAACTTTTTTTTCTTGCACAGTCAGACTTTGGGGTACTGCCCAACAAAGAGCCAGCATTCTTTATCAATTTTTATTGAGTCACTGTTTTAGATTCTGCTGCCTCAGCAAATACTTCCAAAGTACATAAAAAAACATACACCATTTTACTGAAAACACTGCAGAGCAAAAGTTTCTTCTTGTAAACAGATCGACCACACAGTCTTCACATTACTGTGCTGGTACTTGTTCTTCAGCTTTTTTCTACACTTATCCTTGTTCTCAGTTACTATATTAAATTTAAACTCTTTTTTTATATGTACGCCTTTTGAAATCCATTGTCTATCTGTACCTGTCTCCCTTTCTGAAGGATAAGATCAGATCCAGGGTTTATTATTAAGGATACGCCTCACTGTCCTTGCAGGAATAATAATCCCCACACAGAAGTTAATGCTGACTGTCTCAAACCTAGTGATGCCTTTAATATCATCACCACGTGTCTCATAGAGTACAGTTTAGAATGTAACCTTGAATATTGAATTTCTAAGCTTTCTCAATCACAGGTTGCAGTAGTTGTCCAGATATATGTGACAAGAACCAGATGGTGGTCTGACTTCTTTCCACTGCGCCTGTATGTTAACAGCTTTTCTGTTGGCATGGCAAATCATCGTCCTAGATTATGAGAAATGCCAGTAGTACAAGGAAAAAATATTCAGAGGGCACAGATGCTAAACCCACGCAGAAACATCCTTAAAAATCAATCAACAAAATCGCTCAGTGGAAAGTCTGAAGAGATAGAAAATACACAAAGAATTGTCAGGGTTGATCCAACTTGCCGTCGGAATGAATGATGCTCGTTGCAAACTAGCTCCAATTTGAAAGTATTTTAAATCAAGATGGGGCAATTTTATAGAAATGCGAAGAATGTTTTTTTGTATAAAAATTCTGCCTACTATCAAATTTTCAAAATTTTATGTTTGACACTTAGTATTAAGAAAGCTGAAGCTACAAAATAACATGGATTATGAGCATGACAAAATATCTTTTCTACCAAAAATGGATTCATCTTACTCTGTGATTGTTGATTTAACAAAACCCTGTTTTCTGTGCTAACCTTCAGGGTCCGTGCTACATCAACTTTGATCGGTTCCCCCTCGATCAGACAAAGGCAGAGGAGGAGTTCTCTGGGTGGGACCGTGACTTCTGAATGTCATGCCTCCGACTAAAGGCCAACAAACAGGACAACACTGGCCGGCCTTATTTTATCCGGCCTCTAATGGAGCCATACATTTAGTATTTAAAAAGAAAACACACATTTAATACCTATTTTTCACATGATAATTGTGAAGCTGCAGGGCATCACAACCAAAACATAGTATGAAGTTTTTCTGTTGCTGTTCTGAACAATCCATCAAGGTGGACAAGAGAGCTTTTTCTGAAAGCGTGAGGACGAGATGTTCAGAGGTTATGTTGGCATTTTTAGTGCACGGGGATTTGGTGCATGATGGCTAAGTGTTGATCTGAGTAACACCCCTCATTTATTACGACAATAACACTCATTCAACTGTCTGGCTGCTAGCAGGCTTGAGGAGACTGGTGATATATGGCACAATAAGCAAAAAACAAAACAAAACAAAAGAAAACCCTTCTTTTAACAAATGTGATAATAAAATCCCTGCTGATTTGAGTACTGTTTGCTGTTCAGAGGATCTATGTTGCAATGATATGTTTCTTGCTTAATATTTAGCTCCTTAACAGAATTTATGATACCCTTTCTGATATCTGTGTAAAGTTGTAAACTATAAATTGTCAGATGTTTCTTCATTTTTTGATATCTGGATTAAAACATTCTTTTTGATTGAGTAAACAAAAATGTGTCTTCGTGTTTATCTGTTAATCAGCTGTATTTTTTTTTTAAAAACTCTGTATATATATTTATTTACCCACCATCAAATCCACAGAGGGAATCTGCACATATTTTCTTTTTTGGCTGCTGTGGCCAAATCCCCTCACACAACCTACTGCAGGGGTGAAAAGCATTGGAGATGCGATAGTGGACAACACTTTGGAGATAATGCTGTGGTTGTTATCAGGGGGCAAAACAGCCTGATGCTGTCAGATACTGTCGGGGAAGAAAATATCCTCGTACCATAAAAGGGATGCACGTGCTCTTGACAATGGCTGCAGCTGACCGTTTGGCGTTGGAGGTGTCCAGCTGTCTGGCATGGCAGCGGGTTTTAAGGCAGTAGGAAAGAGCCATCCTGTTCCCTCCCGTTAATGCATGTTCTGGGGTAACTGAGAGCGGTTTTCCACATTAGAGAGCACAGCTTCACATGAAAGTAAACATACCTTCCAGTTGGAAAAGTCACTCTACCAGATGTTTCCTTCCTACCGGAACAAAACACAGAACATGCTGAAGATATCAGCTTCACACACCAAGAGCGACAACAGAAGAGGCCCAGAGGATGCACAGTATGCTGCAGATATCGCCTGTGCTGTGAACTTTGGTTTCCGCTTATTCCCTGCTGACCACAGAATCCAGGTTTGTTTGTCGACAACATTTTTTTTCCCGCACAAGGCAGAAAAGAGACGGGGCAAACTGGATTAAAGGATCATTTCAGAAAAAGCTTGCGCACGTGATCATCTTTCTTGCTGTCAAGAGTTCCTATAGACAAACAAAAAACAAACATTTCGTTAATCTCTGCTCTCATTCCACACTGTCCAGTGACTTCCGTTATCTTCTGTTGACACTACAGAAGGATTAAATGTTAAACCGCTGTGTTTCTTTTTTATCTGAAGAATCAGCTTCAGCCAGCTTCCCAGACACTTTAATTAAGAAGTCAATAACTTTTGATTTATAAATCACCTCTCGAGATCTAGATTGTGATTGGGTTTTTTCTCAGAAGCAAATGCAAAAGGAGAGAAGATGACAATAAAGATAAAACAAGTTCAAATCAATTACTTATTCTGACAGTTCCAGAACAGAAACTGAAAAAGGGATGGTTCTCAAACTAGACCAGCATATTTGAGTGACACGCGACAGAAAACTCAATTCAGTCACAAATACGACAAACTGTTTCGAAAATCGAAATATTGATAGGTTATCTCAGATATGTTATCAAGTTGTGTTCTATCACACGTGTCAGGTTAGTTAATGGTGTGTATTCCTTTTGTTTAAATGATCCTGGTCCCTAAACAGCCTAAATGTTCCAGTGGGCCAATTACTCAGGCAAAAGAGACGTTTGCCGATAATCAGTTTGGTGCTGTGCTGTTCTGACTTTGGGTATTTGGGTAGCTTTAATCTGAATTGTTCTCTCAACTGAAGATATAGATTTATTTTGAATCATCAGGGACAGGCAACAGCTGTTGTGGGATGAGGGCTTTTTGATGCCTGGACCTCGTGGCTGGGTTTTCTCTGCTGAACAGGGTTGAACTGATTTGACTCAGTGTTCGCAGCCTTACTGATTAATTATTGTTTGCACCTGAGTCGGAGCTACTTAAGCTCCTCTGCTTGCTCGCCGCTTTATTTGCTCAGTCTGGTCTCTTTGTGGAGAGGTCTGAGTGGGTTTTTCTTTTCCCCCACTGACCTGTTGAATTTCTGTCTTTCTTCCTGTTTGCCGGTGTTTTTCTTCATTGCCCCAGAAAATAAACAATTCTAGCCGGTCATTCAGTGTTTGTGTGTCACTGTCTTTTGTGCCATCTTCTATTTATTTCAGCTAGTTTCCGTTTATTTATTTTAAAATGTGTCATTTTACACAAAGGCACGATTGATTTTATATTCAAACCTGGGTCACATGGTTTGTTGACTGGCATTTTATAACCTTAGGCCGAAGGGAAGTTTAGTTTGTTGTGGGTCTCTCGAAGGAGT
This sequence comes from Menidia menidia, assembly GCA_907169785.1. Lineage (NCBI taxonomy): Eukaryota > Metazoa > Chordata > Actinopteri > Atheriniformes > Atherinopsidae > Menidia > Menidia menidia. The sequence goes on along the minus strand of CAJRST010012224.1, from coordinate 3,913,806 downwards.
TCTTATATAACCACTTCAGTCAGCTGTCAGGACACAAGCGTTACACAGCTTATACAATCAGTTCTCGAAAAGAAATGGCAATATCACTCCATAGGAGGTGTAGAGAACCACTAGCCAACCTTGGCTTCCCTCCCTTTCAATTCCATTTCAGTCTTGTTGGAATTAGCATTGTTTAACACGCATGGTGTGCATGATGTGCATTTTTTATTTTGTACAGTGAGATTTATTAGCATTTTCAAGCATTTCTGCAAGTCGTCTCTTAAAATTTGCAAGCTGTAAATTTACATTCAATACCCCTTCAAAAAAGTTAAGCTTTTCCATAAGTGGCATGGAGGAAAAAAACAAACTAAAGGCAACATTATGCTGTATCTGTAGTGCCAAAGAAACTATGAAACAACCAAAATATTCAATATTTGATATTTTGAAACCTAACAATGAAGTAAGAAAGATTATTTTTCAACTGCTGTGAAAATACAGCAGTATAAAGATAATCTTACCAGACAGCATGTTCACCCTCTACTATGTGTAGCTGCAACTGGTAAACTAAACAAATAACCTTTTTTTTTTTTTTTTTTACTAAACAACAAATGGAAGGACCAAAACCAACCTTTTTCAGAAAGTGTGGAGATCTCCAGCTGCTCAAAAGGACCGCTGGTTTGGCTTTGGCTCTGTCTATTTTGGACTGAAATCCTACAGCTCATTATTTTTTTCTAAGGATCTCTATTGGACCCCTCTTAAAAGCACCAGGACCGTGCCAAAAAAGAGACAGCAGATTGTGCTTGTCAACTATAGTTGCAGAGAACTGTTGGCTTTCATTTGTTGCTTGATGAAAATAGAATGTAGGTTTTAAAGCAAATGCTCCACCAGAAGTGTTCACGTGGCAAAACCCTCTGGTGGCCACAGCAATTACTGTGGATGCGAATAGGAAGTCAGGTATGGGCAGAGTAACAATGACCACTCAGGGAGGAAGCGCGTCTGCAGAGCAACAAAACAACACCAATGCTCAGCAGTGTTTTCCTGTTGTTGCAAGCCATTACCACCCTTATAGGTTTTTTTTTCTTGGAGTATATGGCACAATAACAATGACTGTGTGTCTGTGTGTAGTTGCACTGACTGGCTTCACTATAAAACAAGACTGGAAGCACATCGTGTCTCATTTATTGAGCCACATGTTGGAACTGGTCTCCAGCAAACAGAAGCCAGGTAAAGTGATGTCTAGATGTCCTCTCAGCAAGCTGAGGTTGCTAAGCAACCAATCAAGCGCAAACTTAAATTTAATCAAAAACCAGAGGAACCAATTTCCATCCATTTTCCCCTTGTTTATCGAGTTTACACTCAAGGGGAGTTGGAATCTATACCAGCATATGTTCCACTCCTGATAAGGTTTGGCTTCCAGGTCCTTGGGGTTTAGTTTGATAATGAAACAATACTGCTAGATTGCTTTCATATGAAGCCTTTAGTCTTCGAAAGTCTCCATTCTATTCTTTCATGACACTTCGACATGGCGCTGGGTTTATGTCATGTACAGAGTTGCAGCCAATTAGAGAGTTTGCCTACTCATCAGGTGTGAACTCTTGTAGCTTTCCCTTTCAGAACTAATTAAACTTGATTCATTTTGTCTACTTTGTTAGAACTAAGAACAAATACAGTGTTATTTATTACAGGGATTACAGGTTAAAGTTAAAGAGCTTCTCTCGGAACGCACCCAAACAGCCATATGCAACATCAATTTACTGAAAGAGTAGAGCTGTGGCTGCCTTACAGAACTGAGGGAGGCTGCAGAGATAACTATCTGAGAGTTTGCCATGCCCATCGGCACCTTCACATGTGCAGGGTAAAAATAATCCACTGTATCGAATGCAGTGGGATCCTTTTTATTTAGTTTTTTCCTGATCTTGATTTGTCTCACGGTGTATCACAGAGGCAGACTTGTAAGTAGATGACAGAAATTATTGGCCCTCTAAGCAAGCTTGGCAGTCAAGCTACTTAACAGAGATGACAAGGAGCTGCCATGCCGTAAAAGCGACATATGTCCTCTGCTTTGAATGGCAGATGTGCCTAACAGAGTTGAAATTCTTCTTGGCATGCTCATGTGAAGTCAAAATGATTTTTGCCTTGGGAGTACACAGCCTGTAAAATTTACAGAGATTCAAATGATAAGTTTCAGGCACTGAATTAAAGGGAATGCTGAGATATGTCTCACCTTATGCAGTATCAATGGGAGGATTATGAATTGTCATATTTTTAATTACAGCCACAAATAATGATGGATTAATAGTAACTATGGGCACTGCCTATTTTCTATCACTGCATTCAAGGATACCCTCTCTAAATATAGCCATTCATGCTCCACAGGGAGTACGGCAGCAGTAAAGGTCAGGATGTCATTTATCCTCTCAGCTTGAGAGGATTTCCTATCTGCAACAGCCGGACATGGCAGGAAAATGCAGTGAGATTCGATCAAAGTTTAAATAACACTTTTCTGACCAAAAGCTGTTGTTTGTCTGGGTCACCTTTGGAAATGGCATAATGTAATCAAGATGGTGAATGAAAGACCTTTAAGCTCTTAAAGACAACAGCAAGCAGCCCTGAGGTTTAACAGGGATTGAATTAGGGGCGTGCATCGGCCACACAGCAGTTTTACTCTCTTTTTGCATTCCCTTCCCTAGGCCAAATGTCATCTGATTTTGAACTTTTCTATATAAAGAGTCTTTGTGTCAAGTTTAATTTTGATAGTGTTGTGAAAATGACCAGACTTTCTGATTGGCCTCAGAACTGGGATGCTCAAGAGTTTATAAAGTAAGTTTTTCTCTGAGCTTTGATCTGAAAAGGAAACTTGAGTAAGAAAAAATAGTCAAAGAAGTGTAAACCTGCCTGCTTATCTGCACATTTATTATTGATCTATTTTCACTCCCATGATACCAATTTTATAAGTGTGTACAAATTCAGTTTAAAGCTCTGATCTATAGCTAAAACTCACACATGGATTTTGAGAAAGAAAAATATAAGAGAAGGCATGACGAAGTCAATTAATAGCTTAATGAAACCATGGAAGTGGACAATCTGTGAGACCTTTTATCAAAAAGAGTGAATCACAGACACTTCGGCTGTCGGCTTGCTGTCGGTGTGTGAGGTAACCCGGCCTGCTGCTCTCACCATGAGCCTCTCCCACCTGAGACGGTGGTGGCTAGAGGCTGAGTCACTCTTTGTCTCTGATGTCACAGCAGACAGAACTGCTAATGAGTAAAGCCCTTTTTCAAGCAGGCTGTGTCTGTGACTCCCTTTGTTTTGTGCTCAAATGCACCACCAACAGATGTTAGAGAAGTTTGTGAAACAAAACAAATTAGAAGGCTGTACTTTATGATCTTTTAAAGTGCCGTCAAAGTACTTCGGATTGCGTAATGTCTATGTAAAGTAGGTTGACATTCAACTGTGAATCATTCTTGTCCTTCTCTGAAGTCGCAAGCTCTGGGTGTAATTTAGCATTTGAGGATGTGCTTATGCTCCTGCCGGTCAGATGAGAGGGCTGGAAGATGATGTACAATGTCACTCTCCATCACCGGAGCCATTAAATCACAGGCCTGTTTTGTCCGAGGCAGTGGCCTGCGTGATCTTTTTCCTTATAGTTCTTCATTTAGCACATAACATCCTGAGACACAAATGACGGAAATTTACACTCAAACACCAGGGAAATGTTCAAATACAAAATGTATTAGGTAAAGGATCACAAATTAAGTGACGGTGTCAAGGCAGTGAGTCATCAGTGGTAACCCTCCCCGTCCACGCTGTACTTGTGAACAACGAAGAACATTTTGTAACTTGTGACTCAGAAGAGGATGTCAAACCAAATGTATTATGTTGCACTGTCTCACAATGTCTTCATTGAATTATTGCATGTCATGTCCTTTTTCTAACCTTCTTCTTTTGCTGAGAAACCAGCAGGTATATTAAGGGGTTTTCTGTTTTATTTTGATGTTAAATGCACGGTATAATTTCAAAAGAGGTTATATTCCACATTAGTCCCATAACAACAGTAACAACAACTGAATTACAAGTGTCCCCCGGGTGACTAAATACAGACTTAGATTTTTCCTCTAAGCTATAAATATCTACATTTTTTCCTCATCAGTCTCTAAATGTACAGTTAATTTTGCATGAACTTCACCATCTGCTTAATGTTCAGGAATTAAGAATGAGGTGCATCAACAGAATTTGTTCTTATCAAAGTATCCGTTCATCTCTGTGTTTTTGTATATTTGTTGCCTAAATAGAGCCCTTATGATGATGTGATTTTCTAAGATCCAGCAGTTGCCTTGCGCACCAACAACATAATAACATAATAATGAGTAAATAGATAAATGTTTCTAAGATTCTGGTTAAATTGAGAGTGTGGTTGTGTCTGTGGAAGGAAGGAATAATTTTATTGTCTTCATATAAAATATTTTATTCTAAACGGTCAGAAAGTGTTAAGATTTGTGATGACATAGCAAGTTTAACATTTTAACACATTGAAAACATACAATGCAATAGAGTTGTTCAAATCATAGCTAAACCTGGGGTAGTGGACACATTGTCACTTTCAATGTTTACAGATTCATTAAAGTAGCATGCAACTTTAGCTGATCTTTTTTAAAATATTTTTTGTGACGAAAAATGTGCATGTCTTTCCCACACAGGGTTATGGGTTTAGAAGATTCTCATGCAAACACTTTACACTGGCTTAAAAAAACAAACAAACAAACAAACAAACTAAAAAACTTGATGATGACAAGAGATCTTGAGATGGCACTTTTGTCAACCAAAATAATCATTATAACCAGCTACAACATCGTGTATTCTGGAATTAGCTATGGCTATATACCAACCATTGGTATATAGCGTAAGATCTGAGCTCCTCTGCTCACATTAATGGCAAGATTTGATGATGATTCTGCTTACATTCATAATGAGGCACCTCTCTGCCATCATGAATGTGTAGATACATTCACTCTGCTTGGACTGGGATTTTAAAGTGAGCCACTGACTTGATTAAAACCTGTCACCATGGGAAAAAATCTCATGGAAAGCCTGTGTAGGTGGAAACATAATGAGTTCCTTTAAATCAAATGCACATGTGCAGTCAAACACTCGTGCACATACACACTTGCTGTCAAGAATCATCCACACTTCTCAGATGTGGCCTCACATGGCCTGACATGTTATGTAACACTTCGCTGACAACACGCCCCGGCTTTCTGCAGCACAGACAGGATGTCAGCCGCATGACTGACTAGCAAAAAGCAATAAGATGACTTTTTGGGGAATGCTTAGCGAAGCTACACTCAGGCCGGAATGGTTCCCTCAGGAAACTCAGCATTAATGAAGACATAATCGTTCCCTCTGTGTATTGCAAGTCAGTACGCAGTTAGTAGAAGGTATTGATTGCTTTTAAGAAATGCAACACATTAATCATGTTGCCTGTCTTTATCGCTTCCAAAAATCTGTCCTTTCATTCATCTTCTTTACTTCTTATGATCTGGGGGAGTCTATGACTTGATAATATGTGACAGCTTGAACCCTTGAAACAAACACAGGATGAGTGCTCTTGCTATGGACAACCTAAGAAAAAATATATTTTTCTTTTAAAGACAGCAAATGTGTAATTTACTTGCATTCAGTGTGTCATGAACCTACACCACATGACAGCTTGTACAAACAGAAATTCTCCATTACACTGTATCATACAGGTCACGCTCGTTTCTTTTTCCCCTTTTTGGTTCTCGGTTGGAGGTAGCACTATATAACTACTGGTATTGTTTTTGGTACTGCCTCAGTGAGAAATATCAGGTGTAAAGATCAATGCCTCTGCAGCGTAGTGCAAACACACATCCAGACAGCCTTTCACGATCTCTGAAGTCATACTAACATCACAGTTTCCAACATAAATAAATAATCTCTATTTTGCTCAGATTTGACATGCTGTGTTGATGACTAATCATCTCATGTGGATGTTTTTATTCACCCGGAAGGATTTACAATTTTTTTCCCCTCTCTGACCAGGGTCAAACATGGGAGAGGTCTGTGATAAGTCCCAAAAGAAATGGTAACCCTTGTTTGATTAAATCTGCCACAAACTCATGCATCAACTACTCTATACTCATTCCTCACTACTGATACAATTTGGATAAAAGTGCCTGTCAACATAATGCAATAAACCCACAAACAATTTGTGTTGCCCCAGCTACACATGCATAGCAGTGATAAACACACAATCTGGTGTTCTACTGTGAAATGGTCACGAGTTATGCCGCTGGGTTTGGCAAACCAGCACTATTTTAGACTCTGGCAATGATAATGATACTACATGTTATGAACAGAAAAGATAAATTGACTGTATCTTCAAGGCATTCGATCTTTTCTGAAAGTTTAATCACAATAAAGCATCCAAAGAGGGCCATATCTTAATAAACTATGTCTTTTTCACTTCAAAAGCATAAATTCTTCAGTCACTGCAGTAATACAGAATATTTAAAGGTTTGATATGATTTGAATTCAGACATGGCAAAACATAACAGACCACATCTTAAAAGATGATGGAAATGTTCCCCAACTGGTTCAGACATGGCGGGCAGACAGGTGGAGATGTGCCTCAAAATCTACAGGTGCTTCATTGCTACAGCAATGTGTCAGGAGACTAACACAGTGTTCACACACCATGCATGTTTTAGTTTCATGGATAAAAGCAAAGACTGGTTCTGAATTTTTTTTTTAGAAAATTCCATAATGCACTGGTGCTTTGATCAGACTGAAGACCTGAAGACATTCAGGACAGTTACTTTGGCTTAGGGGAAGAGTAAAGTCGGGTAAGCAGCTGCTGCATGGTGAAGTTGGTGATGCTATCTCAGCACTGAAAAGCTCTCCCCAAACATTTGAAGAAATTTGACTTGAATTTGACTTCATGGAACCGATTCTCATTTGTCATGCATACCAAAAATTCTGTTTTTTCATTCAAGAAGATTATTAAGAATTCAGTAAAAATGTTCATATTTTCAAGACAGATCCTCTAAATGTTCTTACAGCTGTTGTGCTCAAATGTGATTGGACAGTTTTTCATGTGGCGTTGTCCTCACATGATCAGTGTGGCTTTCAGTAAGGCACCATTGGATTATTCCTTAAGATGAAAAGATTTCTGTCAATTAGAATGGAACTCAAATGTCAACATTCTTCTCTTTAGTTAGTGCCGGTTAGCTAGCAGATGCAAGGCATATAAATTGATAATGAACGAGGAGTAAAGTATAAGAAAGCAACATTCCTTTGATGTCGGCACGGGATTGCTTCCTTTGGAGGACGAGAGTTCAATGCTGACGTTTTTAACAGTGAGGCTCCTTGATCTGATGCAGATTTCAGGAACCCTAGAAGTCCAACCCGAGATCAGCACAGATGCATCTATTGCTTCCTACGTTTCAATGAATGTATGAGTTAGAGGGAATACTTTTTGAGAAGACGACATCCAGTGTGCTGCCACCTTAGCACTGGTTTCCATTTCCTTCTGGCTCACAAAAAAGTTAGTTCAACTCACTTCTCGCGTACAATCAGTTGTTCCAGTCTGCTGCAGTCCGTACTTTCCCTTTGGCTCAAACACTGATACAGCTGGCAGTCATGTTGGCAGGTCCAAAATGACTCTTTCACAGACTAAAGACAACCAGTAGGCTTTTATGTGCAAGAGTTTAACACACACACGAATGTGCACAGCCTTATGATTGATCTGTGCAGGAGTGTTTACATCACTAGAGCACAATCTACTAAATGAATGCACATGGGTACCCTTTCGTGAGGCTCAATCAATAACCACAGATGCATGTGTGAGTCTTAAACAGTTCTCTGGTTCTAATCCTCATGCTGGCCCTCATTTGAAGTTTTCAATGACGGCGAGCTCCCGCCGGTCGGCGTAGTCTGGGCTGAGGCCGTTCAGGTACAGGCTGCCGTTTCTGGCCAGAGCCCCGGGTACGGGACTGAGAGAGAGAGTGAAGTTTGGGTAAGACTCTCTGTCCTCGCACAGGTTGGCTGACAGCGTCCGCTTGCCAGGGGTCATTTCCTGGTTGATGGAAGCGTTGATTCCCAGCTCAGACGACAGCTTGCGCTTGATGGACGCAGCCCGCTGGAACTTGTCATAGATGTCAACACTGAGACGCCTGCGGGTCTCTTTGAACTCCGCAGATACGTTGGCCGTCCACTCAGCCGCGTGCGCGCGGAACTCCCCAACCTGCAGCAGCATAGTGAAGATGGATGGCCGTTAGCGATGTGGATTTACTCTTGTTCGTACCAGAAACACAGTGGGCTTGAGATTTGAGTGTATCTGACAAACACTGAAGTGTGTAACGTAAAAAACATTGCTGTAAATAAGGTATTTGAACTAAGCATGAGCCAGCATTAACATGCCTGAAGGCAATTATTGTTGTCAGAGTCATTTAACAGAAAATACTTCCTTATTACATGAACAACTGACGGCTGCATAGCTGAAGGAGTTCACACTTGCACTCAAATGTCATGTACATTTATGTACTCTGACAAATGTTAAACAGTTTTTCCCTCAAGCATTTTTCCATATGTATATATATAGCCTGTAGACCAGTATATAAAGAAAACCAAAGAATCTTGAAGATGCACACAAAGATTTATGGATTTGTTTGCTTTTGTTTTGCACACTTATGAGGCACTGACTATGACTGCTGGTAAAAGATGTCGCCAAACCAGTATTTAACAAATTGGATATCTTTTTGAGGAAAATCTACCTTAAAAAAACTAGAAGACATTTGACCAAATGAAACAAACGTCTGGAAGCTACATTGTACCTGATATAAAGTGCATCTGGGGTTATAGATAGGTCCCACCTCTGGGATGATATATGCATCCTTCCCTGAGCTTTTTTTTTACTAATCTATTAGTCTATGAGGTGAAGAGGAGGGTGAAGAGGCACTTGAAACAGAATTTATTACATATATGTGAGCACATTGGAGAATGACACTCCTCTCTGTCTTCTCCCTTTCTCTGCCTGCTCATCATCAGCCCTTCTCCTCTAAAACGACCTCAAGCTGAAAAACCTTTTTACAGTAATCTAATTCTCCGCAGACTCACAGCCTCTGCAGCTGTACACTTAATTATGTCAGTGGAGGGATTGGAATACATGCAGGTTTCCATAAGCCACCGAACAGACTTATTCATGTCACCTTGAATGAAAAAATAAGACAAGCTTGTTGTTGGTTTAAGCAGAAGAGTCCGTGCGGATGTGGAGTTCTCACCGCCATTTGCATGAATAAAATATAAACCTGCCACAGCAACAAGCTATGTTAATACTAAACTCCATCAGACCTCCTGCAAGATTGTATTTACTTCACAGAGCACAGCCAGGATTTATATTCATCCCTTTCAATTGAAGCAGTACAGAGATAAATGAAAAACATTGAGTTGGCGATGGGTCTACCACCACCAGTTAGTGACACACCTGTGAAGTCACTGCAAATGCCTTTCCTCTCTCAGAATATTCTATTTGCTACTCATTAGACCGGGGAAGATGTGCTCAAGGTTCAATTTGAAGAAAGGGACGTGTTGCATTTGCAAAGTTCTGAGAGGGTTTCTTTTTCAAATGAACATGATTGCTTCTACCTGATCTCTGGGTTACAGATCTACTTTAAAACTCTCACAAGAAACAGCTCTAATTTCCTTAAAACCAACTTGGCAACCTTTAGGAGAGATCATCTATTTTATTTGGCAAGATGATGTGCACTTCAGAGATACATTTCCTTTAAACCACTTATGTCTCCTGAGCAAAGCATAGCTCAAATCAGCACTTACCTCCTCTTTAGTTTTCTTGGAGATGACCCTGAACCAATCTCCGATCATGCTAAGCACTGCAGCAAAGTATGCCAAGCCCACTAAGATCCAGAACCACACCACGGGCTTGTAGTAGTCGAGATACTCCAGATGTTCTGTCCCACCTGCAAATGAAATGACACGTAAAGAAGGTTAGAAAAGCTCCAGTAATCATTACGAACATACATCTTTAAAGAAAGATGCTTATGGAGTGTGAATATATAATGAAATTTGACATCTTTTTAACGTAATACAATAATATCTATGTGAATATGCCCTTGAACCTTTATCATTTTTGCTCTCGTCTGGTCTGGTGTTAATGGAATTTAAATAGGACAAGGCAGCTTCTGGTTTGTAAGTAATCATGCAGCAAAAACAGCACTTATGTTGTTGGAAAGTGATTCATTATGGCACCTTTTTACCTCACAGGAGTCCAGGCTGATTAAGTTACTGTAACTACTGAGGGGTTGATACAGGGGCGTTCATCTCATCTATAATCATTAACCCTGCGCGGGAGTTTAATGGAGCAGCTAATTGTTTGTGATTTCTCCCATCTGTATTTTACTTGTTATGAGCTAAACAGGTCAAGTATAACTAATTCAACTAACTACACATACTTATACATACAATCATTTGAAAGACATAGAGCTGAATGAACGCTTTTTTAAGGTTTCACGTATTTGTGCTGCCCATGTTCACATATATAGATCTAACCAGTGTTTGCAGCTAAATGTCACAGCAAAAATATCAAACAGAATCTAAACTGTTTAATCCCAGAGGGTGGACATTGTGGACCTGAGCAGATGTTTTGATACAAAGCTTGTTAAAAATTAGATAAAGAAGTCTGATGGTGCCGTTTAAAACGTACTGAAATAAAACTTTTAAATACAGGCTGCAGGAGTCTTGATCAATGAATATTGCCTCAGTTAAATCTCAATTTTAATCTCAAGCTGATGACTCCAAGTAATTGATTTTGCAGCTTTTAGACTGATTTGAATGAGATGATCAGGTGGTCAACCAATAAATGTTGGAAATAAAATCCTGTTAGATTTTATTATACTCATATATCAGTGTTTGTCAATATTTTACAAATGTTATTGGTCAACCTTTAGAGTTGAAAGAGACTAATTCAAAAATGGATTCAGCTTCACTCAACCAAATGGTTTAAATGTATATTTTACTGATTAGATACAGCATCACCTGTGTATAATTATAATTATAGTATAAAATAATTATAGTTATTATGTGCAACTAGTCCTCCAGTAGAACCAGGCACAGTTGTGTTTGTTAATACCCTTCAGAGAAGTTCAGAACTACATCCTGTGAAGCCTCATGCTTACAAGCATTGGAAAGGAAATGACCGCTATTCACTTTTCTCAAGTCTTTTGTGTAAGAAACTGTAAATTATACCAAACGCACATAAACAATTTATTTGACGATGGCAGAAAATGACCATGGTCAGGTCTAAAATGCGTTTATTTAGCAATGCAGTCAATCATCACAATTATTCATGTAATTTTGCTAGTCATCATGTAATCATAAGGTTATAAATGCAATTATTCTAATGGAGTTGTCAGATATGCAAATGAGAGACAGTGTACAAATATTTTAAGCAGACACACCCTCAGTCAAGTGACCTTTCTCTCCGGCAACAAAGTCTCCAAAGCCTATGGTGGTGAGGGTGATGACGACAAAGTAGATGGACTCGAGCGTGCTCCAGCCCTCGATGTGCTTAAAGATGACAGCTGGAAGGGCCACAAAGATGAGGCACCCAAACAGAATGAAGAGCAGCGTGGAGATGACTCGGATCTTTGTCTGGCTGACTTTCCACTTCTGAAAAAAAAAAAAAAGAGAGAAAAGAATCGCTGGCATTCACGATCATCTCAGAAATTAAGCTTCCAATTAAATGAGCTGAAATGAGGAGAGATTGCTTCTTAGAATAAAACTCTCTCAGCAGGGTAAAATAAATCCCTGCAAACAATGAGTGTAGTTTCCCGGGATAGATTTGTTTCACCCCAGTGTTTGATGTGTTGTGTAGAATTCTCCTCATTCTGAATGTGATTAAAAAGAAACATTAAAAAGACACACCGTTTATAGTATCTTCATTCTTTTCAATTCAAGGTGCAAAATACGTGTTATTTTCTTGCTGTATGTACTTTGGATGACTTGATATGCCTGCCACCTGTTGTAATAGGCATTGGCATTATATTTCACATAGAGTCATCATAGCTGCCCTAGCAGCAGAATTGAATAGTGTTCAGCAAAGTGCTTTTCAGCTGTAAGTATCCAAACGGCTGTTTGAAGGCCCACTTTTCCATCACATTTACATTACATTAGAATATATTCCTTTTAACTTCAGGTGACTGCTATCAGCTTGTTCCCTGCGTCCCATGCCCTTTTCCTCTCCAGTTATGTAAGTGTGAAGCACAGTGCATCTGAGGGAAAGTATAAACAGCAGACGGACCTCAGATCCCCGGCTCTGTGATGTCTCATGCCGCGGCTGCATCATTGCAAAGAGACAGAATACACTGCATTAACATCCAATTTAATTTAAAGAGATCCATACAGAGTCTCGCAACACAGAGGTGGCTAAAAATAAGGCATTATTGTTTCCCCAGGGGACTTATGAAGCTGAGGTTGTTCAGACTCTTTACTGCAAAGTGTCTATTTCAGCAGTCCATCTATTTTCATCGGTTAAACCAGCCTCGAAACTCTGTCTTCCTAAGAGTTTGAAAGAGCTGACAGTGAATGGAGATAATACTTATCACATTGTTGCTATGTGTCTGTATTTTGCAAAACATTGTTACCTTTCTTATACTGAAGTTGATGACCTTATACTGGGAAGGACAAAATCCCTCACGGCTACCTGTTTGAGATATTTCTCAGTTGAGTGAATCTGGATCCTAATACTCTGGAGCTGTTTGTGCTCACTGGACATTTTCACTCATATGAAGCACTCATTCCTCCCAGTCTTTGTGAAATAAAACCTCAAATCATTTCAACTTTCTGAATCTGCAACCAAATTGCATGGGCTATGATTTGGTATGAGGCAACCCTGCCTGTCTACAATGGGAAATGATGAAATTTGCCTTCACTATTCAAATACTCATCAGCCCCACCATTAACCTGAAGTGCTGACACTCGATGGGGAAGCTCTAATTTACCTGATTGTGCTCAATCCATGGCTACAAACGTGAGTGCAACCCTGAGATAAGATTTGAAACTCCCACATCTATTGGCCAATGTTCTCACTTGGAAGCTGTGAAACTACTAATAGCATAAACGCATGTTATGCTCAGTCTGGAAATATTAAGAACATCTAAAAAGCCAAAAGGGACTTAAAGGATTTTTTTCTTACCGTAATGCAAAAACAAAAAAAAAGATATTTTCTTAACTTAATAAAACCCCTTTTTATGTCTAAATCTAATCAGTTTTCAAAATGATCTCCAGTACATGAGTCATATCACATAGCTGCTGAAAAAGAAACTCTAAATTTGGTCAAACAGTGCCAGTGGGGCACTCATTACACACAACTCACGCACAACTATGACTGACTTTTCTTTTTTTCTTTTTCCAGCACATTATAATGGCTGACCATGAACCACACACTGACATCTATTTACCTAACGATAACTGCATTAAGTCAAGAAACCCCCCAGCTAGTTTCTTTAATGAAGAAATATTTGAGTAAAACTTCTATCATTTATTCAACCCAACTTTCTGCATGATGTTGATTTTTTTTTAACAGTTTCCAGGAGTCTGTGTACATGACGGCCTTTAACAACTTTCACTTCTACTGGGGCTTTTTTTTTTTACTGCTTTTGTTGCACAAACTTTGCACAAAGTGGCTGATTGGATATTTTGTCAATTGTTAAAACAAATGTATAAAGATAGAGTGATATGTAGATACAGATATGGATGTAGACATTTTTATTTGCATCCGTTGCCTTTCACCCGCATCGACTGAAATATCCATTTTTAAATCAACACATCAAACATTTCCTTCAAGCCTGAGCTTTATGGGGGTGATTGCATTTTTATCAAATACAAAGTCACTGAAGTAATGTATCTCACCACGATCATCTTTTCCACTTTGGCGATGCCCTTCCCAAATATAGTCCCCAACTGGTCTCCAACACCAGCCAACAAGAACCCAAACAGAGGAATCCCCAGCAGAGCATAGATTATGCAGAAGATTCTTCCTCCTTCTGTATGAGGGGATATGTTTCCAAATCCTGTGAGAGTAAAAGCACAAGAGGAAAAAAAAGTTCAATAGGCAGATTTTTATTTCTACAAAAAAAAGGAAATTCTGGTATGATTGCCAACTTTAACATTTAATATGACACTTTCACAGGTGTCTGCCCAAACTGTTCTACATTCTCAAATGACAACACATCGAAGTAAGGAGTATGTTTTGGGTGAAAAAATAAGTGACATCTGCTACATTTTCATCGCTATCTTTGAGCTGAACTTTTGTCAAAGATTTTCTCTCCTCCATTATTTGATAATGAACATGGTGAAGATGGCTCGATATTTTGATACTTGGAGAAGTGTCGTGTAGCTTACATCTCCAGAATGTTCCATTCAGACAATGATGGCAGCTTTTTGTGTCTCAGTTGTCAGTGTTAAAGTTTTAGGACTTTTTTCGTGCAGAGTTCATTTGCCACTTCTATGAATGTCTATGTTAGCAATATTTTTAATGAATATTGGTTTTCGCATTACGCTATGTCATTTACTTATTCCTAGCTGCCATAGTTGGAGTCTGGTTTTGAAAGGATGTAAATGTATGTCTAGCTATAGAAGGCTCTGCATGCATTCTGTCTGAGCTCTATATCAAAGCAATGATACACTATGAAACTGTCACAAATAGCTAAAACATTATCTGTCCTCAAATAAAGGCACCACAGGCTAAAAATACTGCGCAAGGAAATAAATGTGAGGACGTCTTTTACTTCATTGCTGGCACCATATAAATAACCCCCTTGGTAGACAGGGAAACTTTTTCACAAAGCTTGGCTTTTTCTCTCTTACCAATGCCGATAGACACAGAAGCTTAGGAATAGCTTTGATTCAATTGAATTTGTGGGAGACGAAGCTACGCAAAGGCTCTGACTCAAGCTACAATTTATAATTCAGTCTCTGCTCTAAAGCAGCTCTGACATGAATGAAAGATGAAAACATATTAACCCGGGATCATCTTTTCCTTTCCACGTGCTTTCTTCATACGCAGGCAGGTTGTGGTGTGTTGAGCACACGCCTCAGCACTGTGCATCACGCTGACTCACAACATAAGGCAGCATACCATATCAGCTATATTTCATTTTTAGACTTGGCTACCTAACAAGCTACATTCATTTCCTTTATCAATCCTTTTTTTTTCAGTCCGGATGGGACCAGCCTGCCTTCAAAAGACCTTCCATGTTCAGACTGGAATGAGGTGACACCTATTGGGAGGGAAATTGTCAATCAAGTCTCAGTAATTTCATGATTGCTTCAGTGGGAGGCAGGATGCTGAATTGTTGTTAACAAACCTACATGTGGGGCAGACAACAAACAGGAGCTCTTTAATTTGAAGGCAAACTTCTTTTCTTCCTCTCAGTATTAAACTAAGCGTTTCTTATTTGATTTCGCAGCTCATTGCAATTTTATATTATTTTTTTAAAAAGCAAGTAAAGCTTAAATAAGCTGAGTTGAAAAATATAATTGGCATAAACTGCAGATATTTTTCAGTGAATTTCAAAATATGTTTTTGCTTGTTTCTCACTGTTGACTTCTCGCTGACATGTCTTGTAGCACAGACACTCTGCCGCTCTCCTGGTTCCTCACAGAGCTTCACAACTGACTTCTACACTTCCTGCTTGAATAATGTATCCAGTTTTCTCTGTGAAGACCCCAGTCCTTCTCCCCTATGAGACTACTGAATACACTTTGTATTGGACGCATGCAGCGATGCATCAGTTAGCATTTATCATGGTGAGAAGACAGCTGTTTTGAAGGAGTAATGATTGGTTTGATCTGATTAAATAAGGCAGACAAATGGAACCTTTTGACTTGAATTTAATTAGTTCCACAGATGTGTTATCACTGTTTTTATTTTCATCCAGTTTCTGTTTTCTACAGTGTGTTATCACTACATTAGTTAATGAGGAACATTATCAAACATTAATACAGTATTCACAAATGCAAATCCCAGTATTTAGACAAATAAAGATTGTTACATGTTTACTTTCCCCCCCTTAGTCAATTAGTGGAATTGGTAGAAGGCATGTAAGATATAAAATAACTTTGTTTACAAGGTAGAAGAGAGGATTTATTTAGAGTGTAGAATATTATGGAACTATAGACTGTATAGACTTCCTAGGGGAAGTGACACTGTGAGCTCAATCTCTGCTGTACCTTTAAAGTTCCCAGGAGATGAGAGGATGGAAGTGGAAGAGACAAAGGATGCTACATCGTTATTTTAGTCCATTTCCTAGATTATGAGTAGAAAATACAATAAAGAAGCATTGACAAGTTATTTCTTCAATTAAAGCAGCCAATTAAAGTTATTAGTTATTAATTCATGTTCAATCATCTCCTGCTGACTTTAGGACAGTAAAAAAGATGCAAAATCTCAAAAACCTATGGTCTGTATTCCTTTCTGTCGTTTTTGAGCTCAGAGTTTACACAAAATGACACACTGATTTTAAACACAGCTCTTCTAAATGTGACTTCTTTGAAGTCATGAAAAATTGTGATTATGTGCCATTATGTGACAGAAAACAGACGAGACACAAGGCTGACATTCCTAAAGCTAAATCAAAGCGCTAGCTAAAGAGGAAAGATTAGAGATCTGAAAGCAAACAAAGCAAATCTATATTCTCTGAAATTAAAGCAAGAGAACTCTCCTATTTTTCTGCACAAGCAGCTGATGCAACACCATGGAAAAACACTCAGATCTCCTCAGGTGAAACCACAGCGAGCCAATCAATTGTAAAGAGAAGCTCAGCATATGTAAAGCGCTGTTGCACAGGAATGGAACACGGCTCGATCTCTGGAGTGAGAAATTTCACAGCGCAGATCTTTACCAAATCTGAACAAGTGAGATAGAGAAGCACGTTTTAGGGCGCCAACTGCCGTTTTTTGCTCTGTGAGATTGAACAACAACATGATGGGCACTGGCAGAATCCATTGGACATGAAATGATGCGAAACAGCCTTCCAAAAGCAGACAGCTGATATGCTGAGGTGCTTGGATGTGGACATGGACGCTGTTGCCAGTTTCATCAATACGTTATGTGCAGAAGAACAAGCACGAGCTGATTTCCTAAACGGTGCACGTAAACAGTTTGCTCTGCATGAACGATTCGATGCCACGCTGAAACATTTCACAGAATCGTGCCTCGAAAAAACATCATGGCTGTTCATCTGAGGAGCAAGTATGCCCTTTTACCCACCACAAATCAAATCCCTCCTTCACTATTTAGTGCATTTTGTACTCTCATTAGGGGGCACATTCTGACAGGGGTGTTAGAGATGTGAAATGAAGCCTAACAGCCCACTGAACAGACACTGTGATCTGTCAAGGTCCAATTGGATGAGCCAGATTAGCTGTCAGAGTGTGTGTGTGTGTCTGTGTGTGTGTGTGTGTCTGTGTGGAGGGAGCTGTTTGTGTGAGATGTCCATTTTTTGCTGATTAGTAAATCCTGACGGCTGCAGTTGACACACACAGAAAGACAACAAATGGTGTTCAGGAGATGGGAAGCATGTTGGTGTTTCAGGCTGTATTTATCTGTTAAAACACCATGCTTTTATTAGAGTCAAGCTCTGCACAGTATTTGATCTATCTGTGGGTCTTTTTTTTTAGTATTTAATTTACTCATTTCTGTGAAATGATTTGTCAATTTTTTTTTTTTTTACTGATAATCAATCGGGAAGTCTTGTCTTCTTCCAAAATTAAAGCGAAGTGTAAATTAAAGCGAAGTGTAAATTAAAGCGCGGATCTGTGGTTGGAGTAGGTTTTTGTTTTTTTGTTGTCCGCCCTGATGTAATGAAGTGCAGTTTGAAACAGAAGCTGGACATTTGTCATTTCTGTGCAGTGTTGCAATTTTGTGCATTAAGATAGCATAGCGTTGAAGCCCTGTGGGTTTTCCCACAACGGGCATTGGTAGATGGGAATGTGTGTACTTTTTCATGTTGTTTTTTTACAGTATCAGCCCAAACATACTTAAAAAAACCATTATTTTCATTTCAACAAACTGCCCTCTTACCGATTGTTGTGATTACAGTCCCCGCAAAGAAGAAGGAGGAACTGAGGTCCCAGAGGCTTGTCTGATTGGACAGATTCCCTGATGGATTCACTCCTGATCGAACTGCAGAAACCACTTGCTGCAGCAAAAAGAGAAAAAGTTTGCACATTAAAGCAGTGTAGCTCTGTGGGATTTTGGTGAAATGAAGCTTTACAAAGTAGGTGGTGTGCATCAGCTTTCAGAGGGAATAGATGACAATCGAGGTGAACACCCAGCCAAAGCCAATTACGAGTTGGGAAAAGATAAAGAGCATCTGTCAACTTACTAAAATGCAAAAAAAGTGACATTTGAATCCTCACTGTTGAAATTACAGGAAACAACTTTTGAAGTGGCAAAAACTTGGTGCTACTCTGACATTCTGAAATAAATTCTGAAATAAACATTGCCTGTTGTGTCTGTTTTGATGAATCATCTTGAAATTGTAACATTCAAAGCCTCAAATCACTTATAAGAAGTGCTCATTATGTGGTATTTCAAACATGCATCAAAAAGAATAGAGCTTAATGAGTAAACTCTCATTTTTTGATGATAATTTGACTAAAACGTATTCTGTATTCTAACTAAGCCAGTCCTGTTTCCTGTAGTAAAATATAAACTTGGTAAAAAAAACAGTCAGACAGAAAATGGAGCCAAAATATGACAACTATTTCCTATCCATGCCAGGGTTTAAGGTTAGTGATTGATAATAATATATTGTCAAATTCAAACTTTCCACAGATTTCATTTTAACATGTACTGGTCCGATGTCCATATACTTTTCTATATTTTTTAGTGAGTCGATGTGTTAAATGCCTTCCCCATCTCCATAACTTTTCTTTTTCCAATGCACAGCGTCTTCCACATCCATACAATAAAATCTAAACTCCAAGTCAGTTCAGTTCCCATCATCCATCAATCACAAAAAATGTGAATAGTTACTCTTTGGATGTCAAAAAATTTGGCTCCATCCTTTTAATCAGTCTCTCTTTATTGAACTGTAATGAACTGCTCTTGAACGCTGATCGGCTGGTCAAAGACAAAGGCCACTGAATAGCTTATCCCTGGAAGTCTGAGCGACCCTGAGCTCAACCTGGGCAATTGAGTGCAATAGCACAATTTAGTGCTCCAGGTTTCTTGGTATAAGTGCATTTGAGGATCTCCACAGAATCATTACTGCAACAAATAAAAGAGAAGTATCTAACACATCAGGGGAGCAGGCAGAGCTGCACAGCCAACACTAATATATTATGAGAGAACAATTTATATGGTTTATCCCCGTGAGGTGGGTTATCCATTTATTTATTTATCTATTATTAATTCAAACTGAACAAAAACATGGAACTGTGCCTGGTTCATTTTAATAAAGACGGGACATTTTATCAGTAGGGAGCAGCAGATTAGATCATTTTCATTGTGTGCATTTAAAACATTATGAACTTGCAGGATCAAAGAAGTTATACAGCAATAATGATGTTCGTTGGCATGAACACACAAATCCACAGTTTATGGCTTGCGGTCATTGTCGTTTATCACTGGTAGTGACAGTGAGTTTTCATTCATCTTTGATTCGGGCGTATGCTGAGGGGGAGAGGACAGAATGGTTATGCTAAAATGATTCATTGATATACTGGAAATTTAGAGAAATGTCACTGATGTAAAGGAACAACACATGAGTAATGTGACTAAGGAAGCTTTTTTCATTGTTATCTATGGCTTTTATTAACTGTTTACCCAGTACTTGTTGGCTGCTGGGGCTGCTGTGTAGGGAATTTAATTTATAATGGAAGATTTCACACCTCAGTGCTCGGGATTAATGCAAGAAGAGGTGTGCTCTTCACTAACTTTCAGAAATTCCCAAATGGGAAAGCAAAAACAGGCGGCATTACATGTGAAAAAAAAGAAAGAAAGAAAAAAATGACAAGCAAACTGCATATTATTTCCCCAGTACTAGACAGGTAACTATGCAGATGTATCCAATAGAAGCCCTCATCTTAAGGATGGTGGTGTAGGAAAGGCCTGGACAGAGGCAACAGAAGGTAAAAGAGAGCACATTTATTTAACAAATCTGTAAAACACTACTGGTGAGCTAGAAACATCATGAAACTGAACAGGGGAAACCAAACCAAACAAAACAGGAAACGGGAACAGGAATAAGCGAGACAACATAGAGTGAACATAATGCGGTTATGGTCAGGTTTACGGCGAGGGTCAGTAAGGAATAAATGGCATGAAGGACCTTAAAGGAGAGTGGTTTGTGAGTGAGTGCAGCTGAGGGGGGGGGGGGGGGTGAATGAATTTACCAGCAGCATGGTATACGCTGTAAAAATGATGAACCAGGCAAGGTGCAATTATTCTAACAGATTTTTTGCTTTAGAATAAAATACATTTTATACAAAAGCATTTATCTCTCTTCAACTGTTCTGATTGTTTTTTTAACTAGCCGCCGATCTTTTGGTTGAACAAATTCATTAGTGACGTCAAACACATAGTGATTGTAATTTTCATTTTATCTCTCAGTTTCTAAATAAGCTGAAAAGATTCAACTGTCACAATAAAAAATTCACTTTGAGAATAACCCCAATAGCCACAATAATTGTTTGCTACATGACTGTTTTTTGACAAGTGGGAGCCTTCAAATGTGCTTGTATGGACGTTTGCATACATTACTACATAAAATTGAATTGATGGGACCAGTGTTGAAGCAGTGAGGAGGAGCAGAGCTGTTTAATTGGAAAGAAAGAAAGACTTCCTCCGGGTCTGTGTGTGGAAAAAAACAACCTCACAATGGTAATTGTTTAAAGAAATACAATAACTGATTTTAAAGGCCTCCCAGTAGTACATATCCATCTCCAAATGTAAAATGATGAGCTAATATATCATTGAATTCTTTTGATGGTGTCATTTGGAGCCATGGGACTCAGGTGCTCTATTGTATTCTGTTTTACGAGCCATTGTTCTCTACATAACACACGCAAACACCACACTGACCTAAAAATGCAGAAATAACTAAAACAATATTAAAACAGCAAGTAAGATAGAATCAATGGGATTGACCGGAGAAATTTATACTGGGATTTTCAAGACAGGCCGCTCAAACCTGAATGTGGGTCTGAATATGTAAGATAATGTAAGCAGCTGGTCCACTGAAGGCCTCCATACTGTGACCCCTGAGTAGTTACAGCCTCTGGCTTTTCCACATGATCTTCTGAATGAAAGAGGTAGTTGTCTGGTTTGTTTCCCTCATATTTTTTTGTCTCCCCACTCACTTCTATTATTGCTGCTCTCTGCCTTTTCACCACGTTTTTGTTGTGACTTTGGATGATGGAGCCCCTGATCCACACCTGACTGCAATTAGTCATTATTCATGCTTCCTGGTTTCTGGGGTTCTCTGCACTGCTTTGTGTTTCTCGTGGCTTTGCATACTTGATTCCTTGTTTTAATCCTTATAATTATGGAAACCTCAGCTTGTTGCAGCCTTTTGCTGCTCACCTCATTTTGCAATCGTCTGCTCGTGGATTTTAAATGCTTTCTTGCTGTTAGTTGTTTGATGTTCAGTTGTTGACTGTTTTTTATTCTTTTAATCTCTGCAATTTTGTGCAAACATGTTGGATTTTATGTGCCTACTGTCCATAATTGAGGTTCTCATTCTGTCACTCGTCGCAGAGAGGTCTTTGGTTGTTCACAAATGACCCTGAATTGGTCTGTGCCCTCATGAGCTTTTACACCACTGGCATTCATTATCTTTTGGTCGACTCTTCCCTGAGACACTCATTTGTACCAATCTGTTAGCAAAGTGCTTACAAATGTTATTTTCCTTCCTGGACACAGCTCTATGAAAACAAGTTCCTGGTTCTTTAAAAAAAAAAAAAACTCAAGCTATATAAAACAGCAATTGATATCTGACCTGTTTGGTAAAGTTTGGTGTTTTGCTTTTTCCTTTAAAAAAAATACAAACAATTGTTTTAGATTTTTCAAGAACTACTTTGGGGTAAATATACTGAGCTATGGAAGCCAGTGGAACAAATGATCTGCAAGGTTTGGCGGGTTAGTAAGTGAAGTCATTCAACTTTAGCCCCAAGTCCATTAAAATCAATTAGATAAATTAGACCTGTGTCCAGTCCTCTGTTGTGCAGTTAATGAGCCTCTACTGACTGACCAGCAGATGAAGCAGCTGGTTGTATGGTTTTGTTGTCTTTCATCTATCTATCTATCTATCTATCTATCTATCTATCTATCTATCTATC